>CAHIKZ030002357.1:0-15000 GCA_903632075.3 Acanthosepion pharaonis
CGCATGTAAATAATAATGACTCCTCATCCCAGAAATTCAGAAAGATGTAAAATCTCGCGGTGTTGTACGTAATGTTTCAGCTCGGAAAAGGAACAAAGTAACTGAATAATACATTTCTTTTTAATATCAGCATCTGAATTCCTCGTCTGTTAAATGATGCGTTATATAAATTAAGCATCAGTTGCGACTTGTGACGGCGACTTTTGATCGAAGAAATTTTTTTTTGTTTTTTTTATACTCCACCCTCTTACTTTTAAGAAAAAAAAATTTATATTTAAATATATATTTTAAATTTCATTTATAAAAGTTATTTTCTAAATTACATATTTTAGAAAGAACATTTTTAAAGATTTTTTTCAAAGTGTCCTTATATGACATTTCCGAAGATTTTTACCTAAAGTCAAAATTTCTCCGACATAAAATGTAAATAATTCTTTGATATCAAACTAAAGTTCATTTTTAACCTTTTATGATCATGCTTGCTGTGAGATCACTCAGATTTTTTGTCTACTTTAGGTCACCTAATACAAGGCCCAATAGCCACTCGATGTAGAGGGTTACTGAGCGAGACTTCTGTAAGGGAGAAGTAGGAAATGCATATCATGGGGATATGTCGGAGAATAACATAAAAAGTAAATAGTTCTTTGATATCAACATTAAGGCTCATTTTTATCCTTTTATGATCTTGTATTTTGGCGTCCCAAATTATCATGCTCGCTGTGAGATTGTCGGAGTTAACGCCTCCTTAATTTTCTAATTGTTCACTAGGGGACGCTCTCCCTACACTATAAATACTGGGCGGTTTCTTGCCTCGTTCTCTTTTTACTTTGCATTTCAGAGGGCACATTTAACAGAAGTGATAGAAAATCTGTCAAAATTGTCTATTAAAACAAAAAACAACTAATTCATTAGACTTTTAGCAATAACATCGAGACGAAAGAAACGCCATCACCAGCAAAACTCATACAGACAACAGACAATATACAGCTAATGCAAGTGACATCAGGATTCTATAGAGTTGCTTCTTCTACTGTCAGGTCTATAATAATTTTGCCCCCTAACCCAGCTTTTTAATGTTTGAAAAAAATGGGGGGGGGGAGAAAATTACACTTATTTATTTTCGTGAAACCTTTAAGACAAATCCAATTGTAAGAAAATGACCATTTTAGAAAATGATTTACAGTGTCGGAGTTAGTTCCTCCTTAGCTCCTTAACCCTTTCACCAGGGGTCTCTCTCCCCTGACTATAAATACTCGCTGGCCCTTCGCCTCGACCTCTTTTTCCCCTCAGGCCTTTGGGTCGCCACCTTGAGGTAAATCTCTTTTTACCTCAGGCTTTCAGCCTTACCACTTCGCAGATGTGAACGCTCACAGATACAGCGTTTCCCAAATGCTGGGAACACGCTAAGAACAATACACGGACGTACCAACACTCACCACAACACAACACACACACATAATATTCACCACGCGCGCACTGTCCATGTAACTGTCCATGTAACTTGTGACCTTTCTTGTTATTAATACATATATTTGTTTACATATATTTATCGGTCTTGTGTTTGTTTTTCCTTGTCTTCTTTGGACTTAATTAAAGTCCAACTTTCTCATGTAGTTGGACCCTCAAGCAGGAGAATTCTAACCCACCTGTGTTCTTCTACTTAACATCCCCGACACGATCCTCTACAACAGTTTATAAAACCAAACTAAGTATCATTAAAATGCGTACGGCCTTTAATAAAAAATAATAATAAAACGGTAACCCCAGGTTTTATAAAATTACTAAAAATGAAGAAATTATTCGCTCTAAATGAAACAAGTAATTATTCATTAATAAATGAATATGAATTTTTTGCTGAATAAAATTGCAGTAAATATATATATTTTTTTTTTTTAGTCTCATCGCTCCCTTGCCTTCGATATATTGTGAACACATTTAAATTGGTAGGGCTTTTGCGACTTTTGTTTTCTTTCGATTACAGATATATAAAGATAGATCCTGAAGCTGTGATTTCAATAATAGAAAAAAATTAAAAGATAGTTCGCGAAGCGGATTGGTTGTTACAAACATCCAATCGGATGTACGGAATACGTGGTCTTTCTTCGTCTAATTCTTTAAAAAGGCCAGAGTAGCTGTTAGCGTTTGATTGCATGGGTGGGTGGGGGGTGATCAGGGATTGATGTCCCCTAACTGGGTCGATTTGGTGATGGGGAGTATGATGTTGAAAGACCCGAAACTCCCTGATAAACCAAGTCAAATAGCATCACTGACGACCCCTTCGGGCGCCTACTTAAGCGTATTTTTTAATTAAAAAAAAATTAGTAAATTTATTGAATAACTGGATTTCGTTTAGTTACCTTAAAAAAAAAAAAAAAAAAAAAAAACCAAAGCCATACCTAAAATGCATTTTAAATTGAAAAATCATTCTTGAAGATTTTATTTTAGTTTGAGTTGCTATCAGGGTCATAAGTCTTTTACTCTCACTGTTAGTTTTAAAATAAACGTGAAATTTTATTGTACGGAGGACCAAAACTACTCAGCTCTAGAAACTGAGATTGTTGGTTTTAAAAAAATAAATAAATTATCGTTAACCGTGAATTGTATTTACGTACAAAAAATAATTTAACAATTTTAAAAATGAAAATAAAATTCTGTAAAAAATTTAAAAAAAAAAAAAAATTAAAAAATTAAAAAAAATTGTTGAGTAGCAAAAAAAATGTCATTATTAAACATTTTCGATCCTTCAATCACATTTATAAAATTTTGTTGCAAACAGCGACCAGGTAAATTCCAAAACCGTACTGAAAATTACAAGTTTTAAAAACATAAATACTGAATGTAAATTTTTAAATTTTTCCCTGTCAGAGCTCCATGACCCTAGTCCCCTTTCGGAAAGAGAGGTACTGCCTGGGAGGACGATCTCCTGGGGATTGAGCTGATATTATTTCAAAACGTATCCAACAAAGATAATGCAAACTCTGAAATGCTACTTCTAAGGGGAGATAAATTGAATAAAATCAGTCAAGATTTACCTCCCTTGAAATTAGGATTAAATCTATCAAATTTGAATAACAAATATTACAAATTCTTTACACTATTTACAGAAAAAAATATATAGCGATATTAAAGTAATTTTGACAGTTGATTATATTTTTTGTAGGAGTAATCTCGGATTTTTAATTTTTACAATTACCTCAGTTGTCACATGTAAGAAATCATTTTTAAATTATTAAAAATAGCCAAAGGAAGCTAACATTATCTGTACCCTAAAAATGTTTTTAACAATTCAATTGGTGATATTTTCTGCAAGAGTAATTTATGACTGATCTATACATTTAACTTTGTCTCCTGTGAGAAAAAATAATGATCTAACTTTTTAAATCACCTTCCCCACAGATGAAGAGAAAATTAGAGGTAACAAAAATATGGTTCTACGTGTGGATATTGAGAATTCCTTAGAGCGAGTAAACAAGGAAATCTTACAGAAAATGGTAACAAGAAGAGCAGTCTTACTCAAAATCAGGAAGAGACAGCTGAAAGTTCTTGGACACATAATGAGAGAGAAGGGTTTGGAGAACATGGCCCTCACAAAGCACATCAAGAGCAAAAAAGGTAGAGGAAAGCAAATACCTGAGGAACTTGTGTGAATGGATGGAAAATGGAGGTGGGAGGCTTGGCAAAGAAGCACAAGAAATAGGAAGTTGTAGAGAGTCACAATCGCCTACGTCTTGAATGTAAGTAAAGCAAAACAAGCTAACACAAAAATATATATCAGTCTTACTTCCTAAGAGATACGCCAGTGTTATGGTTTCTCAAAGGTGGTGCCCAACTGACTCTACTATACTATGCAGTCAACAAAATCAAAAACAAACACACATGCATGAAATTAAAAACACAAAATGGCGACAATTTACCCATCGCATCTATATCTCCAAATGTAATGAGAACGAAAATAATATATAAATTCTAACTCAAAAATTAATTCAAAAGTAGTAGAAAGAAATGCTATGCCTAAACCCTTGACCGTTGTTGTCAAAAAGAATTTTTTCAGGTCTAGCCATCACTTTAATGCCTAAACCATCCTTCACCAAACTGCTATCAACAACTAGTATTGTTTCACTGTCACCTTTTTACCGCCTTATATAATATTTCAAACAAATAGAAGAAAAGGAAGTGACGTTTCACATGCGACTTGCTTACAAACAGAATTGTTCATAACCATTTTGGTTCTCACCAGTCGCAGTACAATTAAATGCACTGAAACAAAGTTGCATCTTTGTAGTGAGTAAATTGTTTTGTCTATATGAAAAAATTATATATTGTGTGTGTGTGTTAATTTGCAATTTAGCACCCACGCTCAGTTCGCATTAAAAATTTCCAGAATACTTACATTTATGTGTAATTTGTACATGCTCCATTCGAATCTGGCTTGATAAATTTGATAAAAATCTACCGTTTTGGAGTTATCGACAGTAAAAATTCGGATTCATTCGCATCGTTGGTGGCAGCCATTAATGGCCTTGTTTGCATACATTCGCTGCGGAAAGCTAAACGCGGAAGAATGTAGTGAACGAGCTTTTCTTTCCTGATATTTATTGTCTCAATTACTGCGCAATAATCAAAACCAGTGAATATTACACTCGATAGCTATTCCGCAGCGAATGTAAGCAAACAACACCAGTAATTGCTATCGCGACGCGAATGAATCCAAACTTTTACTTTCTCAAGAACACATCGCACAGTGGATAAAGGCGTTAGTTAGATCCAATGACAGGACCCAAAGAGTGTGACTTCAATACCTGGTTAAGGCGGTGGAAAACTTGGAGAGGGGAATTAACCGGAAATAACTGACATCCATTAAACATGGCATGTGGAACTAGAACAGTCTACCCCAGTGATCGAAATAAAGGGTTTAGTTCGAAATTCCAACCACCTGAAGAAGGCCGGAGCGTACAACGGCCGAAACGTTGTGATAAACATGGCGACAAAGATGAGGACAATAGTCTGAATAATGTAAATAGTATTTTTTTTTTTTGTATTCCTTTAAGACTTTTGCTGTGCTGTGATATTTTCATTTGCTCCTAGGTGCGCTGTTGCTTAAAAAGGTTAAGAAACACTGCCATGAACCGACACCGTTTACGTGCTGAATTTGGATTTGAATTTTTTTTTCAGTTGCTGATGTTCAATCAATGATTAATATTTAATACTGACATGGAAGACTTTCCAATCATTTCGACTACAGATTTATCGACAGATGAAGTTTTCTCAATTCCTTAGCCTCTCAAGTTAAAGCGTATGATTCAAGGGCGCGATCTAATATTATAGAGAATTCTATAGAAAATCAGTTCTCTTTTTACGGCTATAAACTTTTGGTGCATAGAATTACCATATAGACTTGTGTAATGCGCGATCTCGCGTATCAAGCAACACCCCACCACCAAATTTTCACTCACAAAAAATGATTTTATCGTGTATCTCTTTCTGTATTTGAGAGTCCAAATTATGAATTTTCCTCTATCTCTTGATTGGTCGCTTGTGATTTCAAGATCAGCAGTGGCAGTTACTTAATGTGTTCATTTGTTGTGTGGATGGCGAATTTTTTGCTTCAGGGTCGCCTACCGGAATAGTACTGTTTCTGATATGTCACGGAAAGGGATATATTTGTTCGAAGTAGCAAGTAGTTTTCACTACTGTAACCGGGTAGGACAATCTAGCAGGTAACCATAATGGACTGGTCTTCGTCGTAATGGTAGGCAATAGGCGTAGACAGTAGGCGTCCTTCCCTGTACCTCCACATCAGTCTGTATTTATGGCTGACACCAGCCAATCATATTACTGTAAGGGGGAACCAGGTGTATGCATATTCATTACATCAGTTTCGGTAGGGTCTCTTGTGCGAACAAGTATGATGTTGCAAGACACGAAACTTGTCATGAACCCAAGTCATAACATCACTGACGAGGCGATCCTGTGCACTCGTTGGAGTGTTTCCATAACAAATATATCATCTTTTAGTTAAAAAAAAAAAAAAAAAGAAAAAAAGAATGATAAAAGCATCGTTAGTAACGCTTCCTCATTGCGTAAAACGTGTACAGCTATAAACCGAACGAGAAACAGCTAAATTTCTTAAACGTAAACAATGGAAAAGATGCGTATCCACTATGTTTGTATTTTATAATGTGATACTAATATGTGAATATTACATGCATTATTATTAGATACAGTTAAGTAAAAACATCAGTTTTTTTTTTATATATTAAAATCACGTTTATTTTAAATACAGCTGTACTTTTTGACTATAGTAAATGGATAGCCAGGACCAGCAGTAAATACTCTAGAAAATTAGCGTATGATGCGACCCTCTTAAAATTATCTTCATAAAGTCGCATGATAACGCGAGTTCCAGTAGATATGGTAATAAGAAAAAAAATATAGGTAACAATTTTAATTCTCCTCCCAATTCAATATTCACATATTATACAGAATAAACTAAAGTAAATAAAATTAAACGCGCTTTTAAAAAAAAATGAATTAAAAAATGTATAGTTTAAATTTTTTTTTTTTTTTACGGGGGTGGGTACAAGTGACTTGAATATATCTACTTTCAGAGACATCTGATATGGATGTAAATAATAAATAACTATTTTGGTAATCCTTCACGTAATTGGCATAAATTGCTATTTGCTGAACGGCGTAAAATAAGACAAAGATATGTTTAATAGTGAACTGACTCCCTGATGACATCCCTCCAAGAAGCCAATATTTCCTGAACGGTGTAAAAATCAATAAGACTAAAGTATATATGTTTATTATAATTAAACATTACAACTAGTAATGGTGAACTACACAGCAAATAAATACTGAAAACATGGGAATGTTCTTGTGTCGCCAGATCCACAAAAATGCTGTTGATGAATAACAACATCATGAGAGTCTAACCCATGGTTTATTTCTTTGATTCTAGCGTAAACAGCCCAGCCATCTGAAGCATATTTCTTCCAGCCTGAATATACTGCACAATCACCTCTTTCAGAGTCTCTGATCACTGATCCGGCATCTCAACGAAGAAACACAACCCTGTTCAATACCACCAAATACCCAATGACTAGGGCGCCATTGATGTTTATGATTAAAAAACATTTAAAAATATAAAATAACAGTTTATTTTATGCCATTTAAGTGAAAGATTACCTTTTTTTTTCCTGAATTTTTTTAAAAGATAAGGCAAGTCTTAGAACGATCCAAGATTTGGTTCTGCAAACTATCATTTTAGTAAATGTTTTTTGCAAATCAATTGAATCCCATCCCTGGTGCAAAGCCTTTCATAGGTATGATTCAAAAATGTGTCAGCGTCCAGGAAAGAAACTTTGTTAATTGAGTTTCTGGTTGTTTTTGTTTTGTTTTGTTTTTTTAATGTTTGATGCCATCTTTCCAATTCCACTTACCTTTTATTTTCATAATTCTTTTTTTTTTCTTCTTGAAAAGAGAAAAAGAAATTAAAAAAAATGGCAAATTGTTCCTTAACTAAAGGAACTACCAGGATTAATACTTGGGCCATAATTTAAACAGAGAGTAGTAGGCAGACAGATATATATATATATATATATATATATATATATATATATATAGGGAGAGAGACAGACAGATTATATGAGAGAGAGACAGACAGACAGATTATATGAGAGAGAGACAGACAGACAGATTATATGAGAGAGAGAGAGAGACAGACAGATTATATGAGAGAGAGAGAGAGACAGACAGATTATATGAGAGAGAGAGAGACAGACAGATTATATGAGAGAGAGAGAGACATTATATGAGAGAGAGAGAGAGACAGAGCGAGATATATAAACTCGGCCTTCTAGCATATCGTAGACCTAAAAACGTAAAGGAAATTATGAGTAGTAACCACATTTCAGAGGATAAGGTATTCCATAATAAGCCAAAAATAAAAACAAAAGTATTCTCCCAACCATGTAACAACAAAAGGGGTTTATGATGTAAATACATTAGACACACAAATTCATTCACTAACTCAGTCACTAAATCTACTTTCAAAATCTACCACGATTCTAACTGTAGAAGTCATAACATAATTTACCTCCTAGAATGCACACTATGCCAGAAACAATATGTAGGAAAATCTGAATGGCCCTTTCACTACAGAATTAATAATTATCGCAATTGAATTAAGTCGACTCCCCATGAAAAATTATTACCTGTAGAACAACATTTCCGCCTGGAAAAACACGATTTTAAAACCCATGCCAAATTCACTATAATTGAGAAAATAGAAAAGTTCAGAGCAGACAACATTAGAAAGATTTTAGAAGGCCATGAAAATAAGTGGATTCAGTGCCTAAAAATGCTCCATCCAGACAGGCTTAATCACAAATTTAATAATATAGATAGAATTAATATATGACCCCACAAATCAGGACCTACCCACATTCTCACACACACAAGACGGACATGCTTGCAGAAGTGTTGAGGCCTCACACTTATACATGCACCCATACTATTATACACACTTACACACATCATACTCACTCACTCCCTAAGAACCAAATAACACACACACTTTCCAGGAACCAATAAAACTGTCAAAATGACCAAGGGAATTCAGAGCAACATGAATCCATCCAGCTCTTATCTTAAATAATAACTTAAGAGAGACTGTTTGACCAACACAAGGACTGACCAAAATTCATGTTAAAAAAAAAAAAATTAAAAAAAGCAAATGAAAACTACAGACAAAAGTTCATTTTCTCTATAAAGTCATTCATTTTTGTAGTTCACTGCTACTAACAAGCAGACATTTTTTCTCCTGATGATGGCCATATTGGCCGAAACTAGTCGAGGAATCTAACTGAAATAATAAAAACGAAAATATTAATATACAACCCAGTATGTCTGAAGATTTTAATATTTTTTAACGTTCAAAACACACAGTCTCTCTCTCTCTCTCTATCTATATATATATATATATATATATATATATATATATATGAAAGAGAGAGATAACAATGTGCTGATGGCCGACTTAGAAGATATACTGCAAAAAAAAAAAAAAAAAATCGGAGAAGTTAGCAAAAGAATAAAGAATTAACTATACTGGGGGTTTTTACCTCCAAGACAGTCAGGAAGAAAAATAAATCCAACACCACTTTAGATGCTGGGATTTATCAAATAAAGTACTTGTAATGTAAAAACAAATACATTGGAGATACATCTTGAACTATAAAAGCCCCTATCTCCAAGCATAAATGAGATCTATGTTGGGACAAATCTTTAAAATTAATCACAATACACAGGAACAATGATGGACATAACTTTGATTTTATAAACACCAACCTTATTTTAAAAAAAAAAAAAAAAATTACTTATGTTAAGAATACTTTAAGAGTATCCAGACAAATATTTTACCAATTATAAACACACATCAAAAACACTATATCACATCACCAATCTTTATTAAATCCATTCTTAAGGAATCTAATGTATGTTTATCTACCACAACAGGTGTAAAACCTCCAAATCAACATGTGGACAATCACCAACTCCTAGACACACACTCTTATGAATATACATTATCATCCAAATCCCAAACAGGCAAAATAGAATTATGATACACTTACATACTCAAAGCAATATTTATGGGGTTTTTTTGTTTTTTGTTTTTGTTGTTGTTTCAGTTAAGTTTGGAATCCATTAATTTCTTGGAGCTTTGAAAGCTAGCATCATCTCTTGAGTCCAGAATGTCATAAATTATACTAATGCTGCTTAACAAATCAAATGTATATGAAGCCTGCTTAACCAACAAAAATCAAACACAAAAATAAAAATATCAATTTCACTTTTTTTTTTTTACCTCCATATTTCATTCTCTGATAAAGCTTTATCAAAAAGTGAAATGTGTTAGATTGATAAACATTTCCTATTTGTTTTTTATTTTATCATTTTGTTGGCTTCCAATCCATACAAGATATATAGACAATACTGTGCTAAAGGTGAACTTGGAAGTTAAACTGCAAAAAGTCAAAGATAGCTAAAGAAAGGTAGGCTAAAAAAAAAAAAAAAATCATAGTCTATGAAGGAATGAGGCTAAAGCTATGAAATCTTGCCTTAATTTCCTTAAATTTGCCTTAATTAGAAATATTAAGTCTCTCAAAAAATCAAGTCTCTTAACACTATTCATGCAGTATAAGGATGAGCTGACAAGTTCATAGGCTGACTATGAAGGGGGCAATGCTAGAACTGTGAAATCTTGCATGCATTAATTTCAACTCTTCTTATAAATAACTAATTTTAACAGTTGGATGTCAGTTTACCTGGAAAGAAACAATTAGTAGCAACCTCTCTTGAAAATGGACAAAATTTGCCATCATAGTGTTATCAAGTACTTAACGAAAAACCCCAACCAGGACATACATACTGACATGGTTGCTACATTAAGGGATGACGCTTCAGCTTCATCAACAGTGAAAAAAGTGGGCAGCTGAATTTAGGACCAGAAGGGAGTGTCTTGAAAGATGACCCAAGGTTTCAGAGCTCTAGCATCACCCCTTCATAGTCAGCCTATGAACTTTTCATCTCACCCTTCTACTGCATGAATAGTATTGAGAGACTTAATATTTCTAATTGAAGGTGTAGAGATATTATGAGGAGAAAAATATGGAAGTCTGCTTAATCAGATTGTAGTCTGATGGCAAAAAGTCCAATTTAAAAATATTCAATTAAAACAAATAAAATACTCAAGCAAACCTCAGAAGAGTTTGAACTAAAATTAAACTAAGTAAAATTTAGCATAACTGAATATTAGTATAAGACACCTCCAGTCCAACTCACTAACCCAGAAAGGGAAGTGGGCATGACTAATGAATGTGTCAAAAAGTCCACAGGATTTTCAGTAACTTTAAGGTTTATTTGTTTGGTAACTTATCACGTT
Source organism: Acanthosepion pharaonis (assembly GCA_903632075.3). Taxonomy (NCBI): domain Eukaryota; kingdom Metazoa; phylum Mollusca; class Cephalopoda; order Sepiida; family Sepiidae; genus Acanthosepion; species Acanthosepion pharaonis. The sequence continues at coordinate 10,949 of CAHIKZ030002357.1, forward strand.
GATTTCAATGTAAATTTTTGGAAGCTTAGAAATCCAAGCCAAAATTGAAAAACAAATCACAGTACATCCATCTGGGTTATATAACTGTTGTAACCTAAGGAAGGTTACTGAATAGAATCATCACACGAAGGTTGGTAATGAACGATAATATTTAGGACAAGGACAACACATATAAGATTTGCCAGTGGCATGTAGTAGTTAACTGCTAGAAGTGAGTCAAGTAAATTGCACAATGAATCTAACTGCAGACCAACATACAGTATTTACTACTGTATTTATGTGAATGGGGGACATACCCATTATCGTCTATAGGTATGATACAACAATAACAAAAGGTTCTTTGCTTGAGAAGCTAACTGATCATGTCTATTTCCAAACCAAAGTCTATATAACCAGAGTATGTATGCACAGAAAAGAGTTATAGAGAGTTATCCAGAGATCATCAGAGGGTGTGCCTCAAAGTTGAATACTCAAGAGAAAACCCACAGCCCCACCCTTTGTCATGCATTAAAGAAAAACTGCGGTAGAAGTTATTTGCTGCTAAGATGTTAGCGCTCTCACATTACTTAATGAACAGATACTATTCAGTGCCTCAAGAGTAGAAAAGTGATTTGGACAAAACGGGCCCCCATAGTTGTTGTACGATTTTTACAGTTGGAAAAAAAAAAAAAAAAATTATAAACAATTTAAGTGTGGTTTCTTCTGGTGTCACCTTTTCCAGCAAGATTTCTCAACATTGAAGAAGCATACAATTAAAATTTCAACCATATAAACAAAGCCACAACTTATCACTTTTTTTTTTTTGGCAGGTATACAATGAACAGAATCCACTAGACGATAAAAAGGTGTGTTGTATTTGGCAACCAGCACAAGTACAAGTTATGCCTACTGATTATGGCTAGAGGTCTCGTTATACTAACGGATGATAGAACATGTGACAGGGAAATCCAAAACCACATTGTAATAACAAAAAATGTCTTCCAGAAAATAAGACAAATATCAAAACATAAGAAAATGGCATTTGAAACCATGCAATATCTATCCCCCTGTATGGCAGTGAATACTGGACAATTTCCTTACAGATGGAAAAAGAAACTCAAAAATGTGACAGATGTATTTTCTACAAACTGATGCCAAGAATACCATGGTCAAAACATGTAAGCAACAAGGAAGTTCAAAAGACAATGGGAATTAGAAGGACATTTACACTTGGATCATTTAATAACATTTTGAAAAAAATCCTAGGTAATTCATTTTGCCTGCTAAAAGACCCTTAGACTAAGGTAATGTTCTTATTAATAGAATTTTATATTTGTAGGGGTGGGGGGGTATAAAGGTAAATGTTAGTTATTATCATGCTCTGAGGAGATGTATGGAAGTGTTGCTAAATTTTAAAATTTCTAAGGTCTGATGAGTCTAGATTCCCAGCTTAGCCGATTGTATACAGTTCCTTAATACTTCTGTTTTGTTAAAACAAAACCAAAGAGAAAGGACTGATGAATAAGAAACATGGAAGAAAAAAAAAAAAAAGAAAGGATCGTCTGGATAAGGAACAAGAAAGGAAATCAATAAAGGATCGTCTGGATAAGGAACAAGAAAGGAAATCAATAAAGGATCGTCTGGATAAGGAACAAGAAAGGAAATCAATAAAGGACCGTCTGGATAAGGAACAAGAAAGGAAATCAATAAAGGACCGTCTGCATAAGGAACAAGAAAGGAAATCAATAAAGGACCGTCTGCATAAGGAACAAGAAAGGAAATCAATAAAGGACCGTCTGCATCTGAACAGAAAGGAAAAGGACCGTCTGCATAAGGAACAAGAAAGGAAATCAATAAAGGACCGTCTGCATAAGGAACAAGAAAGGAAATCAATAAAGGACCGTCTGCATAAGGAACAAGAAAGGAAATCAATAAAGGACCGTCTGCATAAGGAACAAGAAAGGAACAAGAAAACAAGAAAAAATCAATAAAGGACCGTCTGCATAAGGAACAAGAAAGGAAATCAATAAGGACCGTCTGCATAAGGAACAGAAAGGAAATCAATAAAGGACCGTCTGCATAAGGAACAAGAAAGCGAAATCAATAAAGGAAAAGAACAGAAACAATAAAGGACCGTCTGCATAAGGGAACAAGAAAGGAAACAATAAAACCGTCTGCATAAGGAACCAATAAAGGACCGTCTGGATAAGGAACAAGAAAGGAAACCAATAAAGGACCGTCTGGATAAGGAACAAGAAAGGAAACCAATAAAGGACCGTCTGGATAAGGAACAAGAAAGGAAACCAATAAAGGACCGTCTGAATAAGGAACAAGAAAGGAAATCAAAGAAAAACAAAAAAGAAATATCAAAAGAAAACTTTAAAACAATGAAAAATGAAAAATCCAAAAAAAAAAAAAAAAAAAAGAAAAAAAAGGAAAATATTGACTGATAAAGTTCATATACCAAACACCAATGCCTCTCAGACAAATTTCTGGAAAAATGATCCCTTTCTAAAATGCTGCATATATTTGCTAATGTTTACTACAATTTGAGATGGTGACTAAATCTAACATAATCGCAGTAACCAAAGAAAAAGCCAAAACGATAAAGCAATTTTCTGTCACAGATGCTAACTCAAAGACTCGATGGAGAGGAATTATTTTAGGACAGTTTCTTTGACAGCATTTCAGTTTCAGACTCTTTAGAAACAAAAGAATGCTAAACAGGAGATATGAAAATAAAAATCCCCACCAGACACAAATAATTTTACAGAGGAACAAACAACAACAAAAAAAAATATGGTTAATGTTAATATGTTAATTCAAAGGGATATTCAAATATGTTTAATGTTAATATGCTTAATTCAAAGGGAGATAAATAAAAAAGATTTTTTAAAATAGATGTTATAGTAAAAGACCTTTTAAAAAATGGTCCAAGAGAAGAATTCCACAAAAGGTTAACAGAACTTAATAGTAATTCCACATTATAAAAGACGAATAGTCAGATTTTATGAGGAGTTTGCTCATCAAGAGAATCTACAGTGCAGTAAATTTTAGATTGTTTAGTGAAATGGACTCCTCTATTCCTGGTGTTTTTATAAGCTGTGAGTTTTGTAAGTTCTACACGTTACTGTTTCCTGAAATGTACATCTGCAAATAAAAAGGTAACACACACACACATCCAGCTGTGTTTCTTCCTTTTGTTGTGGACGTTTCCTCATCTTCAGTTCCCCATAGGAAAGTTGTTTGAGAATCCCATTATGCCCCAACCCCATTTTCACAACATACCATGCTCATTGCATCTGATTGAAGGTTTATTGTTTCAATTTTATTCAAATTTTATGGATAACAAGTGTGTGGAATCAAAGAGTCATTTGATGTTAAGGATATGTGTCTGGTATTTTTGGTAGAATTGCTCAAGCCATTTTATATGCCTCCTATATATTGTCCATGTTGCAGCAGACTATAGCAGGTGCATTAAGACATGCCACCATATACACACTCACTTTAGCCTTGATGGTAATGCTGTTATCGGATCAAACTACTTTGCAATTTTCCAAATGCAACACTTACCTTCTGAAGTGTGTGTGTGTGTGTGTGTGTGTGTGTGTGTGTGTGTGAGATTGAACAAATTACAGACATAACAAATTCTGTTCATACTCACGAGTGCATTGATGTTAAAGGATGAGAGAAATGTGTTATAGCTGTTTAAATTACTCTTATTTTCATTTCCTAAGATCATCTTCAGGGGTGCAAGTAATACAAAACCATATGTTGTTCATTAATATAAGTATTCATACAAAGTTGTGCATTGTTATCCATTACTGTTACCCACTGAAGATCTTGGAAAAAGATCAAAAGTACTTGGGAAGTGAAAATAAAAGAAATTTAGAAGGCTATAGCACATTTCTCTCATTCTTTAATATCAATACACGGAAGGTTATTCGGGAGTATGAACAGATTTTGTTAAAAATCAGCAGATGTAATGTCTGTAATTTATTCAAACAGACATGCCTAAAAGAGAATTTGCTGCCTAAATACAGAAAATAAATATATATACGGATTACCTAGTT
>CAHIKZ030002357.1:17500-110000 GCA_903632075.3 Acanthosepion pharaonis
AGTCAGACACGCACTGCTGATGAGTCCTAAATATAGGACTAAAACAGACCAGTGCTTTCTGCATTCTGTTGAGGTTTCTATCGGTTTCGACGAATTAATTAAACATAATTATCAAATTCTCTAATAATTACTATATATATATATATATATATATATATATATATATATATATATATATATATGTGTGTGTGTATTAGAGAGAGACATGTATCATGTGACTTTTGAAGACCTAATTTTGAAGCTAATTTGACTACAGTAAATGGATATAGTTTGGTCAACAGCATAGCCAGGGCCAGCAGTACATATGGTAATTTATATTTTGTGTATGATGCGACCCCCTTAAAATTAGTTTTTTAAATTAGGTCTTCAAAAGTTGCATGATACATGAGGACTTACAGTATAGACTGGTTAGTGATGTCTTATAAAATAAGTAAAATAAATTAATCAAAACCTATAAATGAGTAAATGAATTAAGTAAATAATAAATATATTAACAAACTACAAATGAACACATAAATACAAGTAAACATAATAACAACCAACAATAATCATTAACAAATAAAAACATTAACAATCAACACTATAAAATAGCCACAAAATCTGCACCAGGATCCAGAATCATATCCACTCAATAGGCCCTAAAACGTAACCATTACTGCCCACCCAAATAACTATTAAATACAATAGGCCTACCCATAATGCATCACTGACCAGTATATATAATCAAGCAAAAACACAACACATATTGTCTGACAATTACATTTAAGCATGAAACGGACTGTTGCTGCTGAGTGTTGATTTCAATGTCCACTTTTTATATATGATTAAAGTAGGATACACCTTTATGTTTTGTAACTTTTTTTTTTTTATTTATTCCACTGATAAAATTTCTGACGAAGCTAAATAATTAGTCAAACATGTCAAATTTAAAAAAAGGTTCTCTTACTTGTTCCTTATTTAATCATACATACCTAGGGGAGTAATAAAAGTCCTTGGCCTCTCTTGAAATTCTGATATTTGGTGACTTAGTCAGATTTTAAGTAGCAGTTCAGACTGAGAACTTTTTCAGCACCCCCACTTGTTACATAAAAACAAAAGACCTAAATGAAAACAACATTGAAAGTCAAAACTTTTTTCGAGCCTAGTTATCTGTTCCAAAAGCCTTGAATAAGAAAATACACAAACCCCACAAGAAAACATGAATTCCTCTAAAAAAAAAAAAAAAAAATTATGCAAACAAAAAAAAAAAAAAAATTATGCAAAAAAAAAAAAAAAATTTTTCTTTCAAGATCTTTCAAAAAGTACCTTTTCAATACTTATCCTATTATCTTCTCCCATTCTTCATTAAATAAACTTAAATATTCCATACCAACCAATCACAATAAAAGCTAATTTCCACAAAAGTCAGTTTCATTTTTTTTTTTTTTTTTTTTTATTATTTATTTATTTATTTGACCAGTTTCATTTTTATTCCCCCCAACGCAGTATTTCTTGGGATCATTTCTTTCAATACCTTTTTAGCTCCCTGGATAAAAATTCATTCAAATTCAGGTTTTCGTTTTTTTTTTTCCCAGGATATTTTTTATCTTTGTTTATTTCTTTAAATGTATTTTACAATCTTCAAAAGAAAAAAAAAAAAAAAAAAAAAAAAAAAAAAAAAAAAAAAAAAAAAAAAAAAAAAAAGTTTTTTTTTTTTCTTCAATTGGATTCTTTTTTCTTTCTTTCTTCCTTTTTTCTTTCTTTTTTTTTTTTTTTTTAAGAGTTCTCTATTGAGTTAATTGTTTTTCAGCCCCCCAACCACCCACCAAGCTTAGCCTTTCTTTCTTTTCATTTTAATGTTTAATTTTGGGAATAGAGGTGGGGAAAAAGCGCTTTCTTCCCCCCTAACCCCCGCTTTCCATTTACCTGTTTTTATGCACATGCATCCATGAGTGCGGGTATGTGAGTGAATGCCTATTTATTCAAATGTTGTACGTAGTTATACATACGTGAGATTTGACTTTTCTTGCATTGTTCGTTTATCAAATATATAGTTTCTTTTTTATTATTTGTGCTGTCGCAATATTGTATTTTTTTTTTGCAGTGTACATATGTGTCTGCATGCATTTTTTATATATATATATATATATATATATATATATATATATCTTACATTATGTATGCACACATCTGAATTTGCATGTGTATCTATAAAAGTGATGCGTGCGTTGTTCTATACATTACTTCTTATTCATTAAAATCAACAAAAGTGTGTATGGATACATAAACTTACACGTATTTGTATATGAGTGTCTGAGTATATATATATATATATATATATATATATATATATATATATATATATGTTTTTTTTTTTTTTTTATAGATTTGTTTGTCAGTGTGTGTGTGTGTCCTTAAAAGCTTAGAGAGACATCAACAAGAAAAAAAAAGAAAAGAAAGACGACAAATTAGTAGCAAGTCAGTAATATCAGTCTTGGCTGTATATTTTGTGTATCCATTAGCCTATATTTTTTTTCTTATTTCCACTTTTTTTTTTTTCATATATTTTTCCAGTTTTTTTTTTTTTTATCCCAAACACAACATGGTGTATTTTATCATTATTATTATTATTATTATTATTAATATTATTATCATAAGACAGACAAGACGTAGCAGTGGCCACAGAATAGAACTTCGACATTAGATAAGAAAGAGTTTATTTCGATTTCTTCGTCGTCTTGTTGTTCTTTCTCTCTTTTATTCATTCAGAAATTAAAAGGGGTCTGTAAAGTTTGTATTTGTGTGTGAGAGAGAGGGTAGGAAGCAATCAATTGGGCAGGGAAGAAAAACAACTTTAGTGTGTGTGTGTGTGTGTGTGTGTGTGTGTGTGAGAGAGAGAGGTAAGAAATTATGCAGGGAAGTTAAAAAAAAAACAAAACAAGAAAAAAAAACAAAACAAGAAAAAAAAAAAACAAAACAAAAAAAAAAAAACAAACAAAAAAAAAAAAAAAAGGTCTTTGTGTATAGGTAAACAGATTGGTAAGCCATGTATGGGGATGAAAGAGAGAGAGAGGTAAAGGGACAAAATGATAGGCAGAGAGAGAAACAGACGGAGCAAGAGTGACAGCATGGAGAGTGGAGAGAAAGAGAGAAGTATGTCATCTCTCTTCTATGAGTGTCTGTGTTGAGGGTCAATCCCACTGAATTTCATACAAAGACTTTGGCCACAGCATCAGCACCGGCACTGGCAATGTATGGCTTGGAGGCGTGAAAGGCTACATCATGTATAGACTCATCAAATTTCTTGCGATGAGAAGTGATTTCCTGAACACAAGTTTTACTGTCTAAATTCCACAGTCTAATTGAACGGTCATGACCTGAAAGGGGAAAGAAATATTGAGCAGTTAGTATCCAGAAAAGAAAACATATATTTTAAATATAAGCATCAAAAAGCTTAGAGTACAATAGAATCCCCTCTGCAATCTATAATTTCATTTTCTGTTGTGTGTGGCCAAACCCAGAAAAGAAGTTTTGCTTGACCCATTTACTGTTCCAGAAATGGGAATGATTGGCATTAACAAATAAAAACAATTAAAACTATCATAAGCTGCTGCATACAAGTAGAGTTTTCAAACCTTAAAAGAAAAGAAAAAAAAAAAAGGATTTCTTATTGAATTATGTGCAGGTATAAAATGCAAACCTTTACCAGTTGTAAACAAGTGGGACAGCACTACTAACAATTACTATACACCACTTACAGTATCTCCAACAGGCTGCTACAAATACATCCCACTAAAACTTGTGAACATATTTGTCATTAACAATATTCAGTCACCCCACCCCACGAGGGCGTCATGTGGCACAAGGCCAGTTTAACGTGGGATCTCCAAGCCCGTGAGCTCGGTCAAAAATATGCCCATTGAACCTGTATAAACGGGTTCAGGCTCGGTTTACCTCCCTGAAAGAGAATCCGCCCTTCGGCGTAGCCTCCTTCGGGTTCCTCCCCGCCTGAAGGCAGAGAGTTCACCCGATCAAGACTTGAACACAGAAATGAATATAAAATAATAAAATATTAACACAAATTCAGTATTCTATTAATGCTACAACACACATCATATACAACAGCTCATGCAAATGGCAGATTAGTGATACTGTGTTTTATAATGACCTACGATATGTAACAGTACTATCAAAAAACTACCTGGTACGATGTGTAATCTATGGCATTAATATTTTATAGAAGTTGATATTGACTTTAATATGTTTATCAGTAGACCTGACAGATTTTAAATGTTCTCTAAGTTATATGCAATGTAACTGATGTGTGTTGGAGGTTGTTTGCTATACAACGCATATAGAAAGATATTTCTATATACAGGTAAGTGATGCAACCTTATGCAGTTTTGACACAGGTTATCATATGCTGTAACCTAACTGCATTTACCAGTAGGCCTAAGTTTAAGGTCACTGGTAGCCTGCCGTATGTTTGGAGAAGAGGGTCAACTTACACATCAGGTATTAGGCCTAACTCACAATTTTAAGCTAAAAATCTTGTGGTCGACTTGCAAGCCAGAATTTACAGTAGGCTTTTTTGGTAATCCTTAACTTAAGCAGCGTAAAATGAACTCCTATTTCCTGAACAGCATAGGATCAATAAGGCTAAGATATATATTCTTGTTACAATTAAACATTATTACAATGGGTAATGGTGGACTATGCAGCAAATAAATGTTGAAAACATGGGATCATTCTTGTGCCGCTTACACCACACAAATTCGTGAAGATACAACATGAACAACACTTCATGCTAGATGTCCTTCTGCACCATATTGCGGTTCCAGCAACAGACATAAGAGATCAGTTGCTTCAGTGGCAACCTGCTGTTAGCAAAGAAGGAGTCCCTCTTTTACACTTAAATGCTGTTTACCAGCAAATAAAAGAAAAATCATTTTAAGCTAGGAACATTTATAAAATTAAAACATTTAAACATAAAATAGCAGATAATTTTATGCCACTTGTCAAAGGTTGCCAGAAGATTTTCCCCACAGTAGGTTGCCATTTATTTCTGCAGTAGACTGGTTTCCAACCAAGGCTATAGGGCCCAATCTGTCCTGTTATTCAACTCATAGCTGTGGGGGAGGGGGAGAAGAGATGGATTCATACATTTCCCTGTTGGTATTTGTGCACATGTGAATATAACAAACCTGACTGGAATTCAAACTCTCCGATTTCTTCACTTTACATTTCGCATATATCACAGCAGTAAATGTTCCAAACAAGCAAGCATTTTACTAGCGTTGTTTATATGTGCTTCATGCTGGATGTTGTTCTGCACCATGTTGCAACTCAAGCAATAGATGTAACAGATCAGTTGCTTTTTGTGCCAATCTGCTGTTAGCAAAGAATACGCCCTCTGATACTTCAATGATGTTTATACGATTTGCAATATCAGTGATAACCATTTAGCACAAATGACTGGTTGCAATGCAGGCTATTTTGAATGAGGCATCACTGTGATAAGCAACACAGCACAGTTATAGGCTCTCTAAGATGATTGCTAAACTCCAATAGACACCAGTCTTCTGGCAAAATATCTTCTGGTAACCTTATTACAACAGGTAATGGTGAACTATGCAGCAAATAAATGCAACATTTAACCCAAATGTCCAGTGGCACTGGTTGCAATGTAGGCAGTTTTGAATGAGCTGTTTTTGCGCTAACAGACTCCTTAAGATGATTGCTAAGCCCCAAAAAGCATCAATCTTCTTGCAAAATATCTTCTCATGATGATAATTCATTGGGATCAATGATTGACTGTGGGGCACTTTGTCTACCATGTGACATGGCAGAAATGAAATAGAAAAAAAAAAAAAAACAAAAAAAAAACCCCAAAAAGGCCAGTAAATAAAACAAGAATTATTTTACACCATTTAAGTGAAGGATTATCATTATCTTCATTGTTGTTATTACAATGTTTCAACCATTGAACCCTCTGGCCTTCATCAATACAGTTAATCTACAAGAAATTGCAAACGGAACCCTTTATTTAATTTACAGGAGTAGATTGTTCTTGTTCCACTGACCATGTTCAGGGATATCTTGTCTAGTTCTTATTTTGTATTATAAGTTATTGTTCTTCCCATTTCCACTGAGTTCAAGTACACACTGCTCAGCCCAAGGATTGAATAGCAGTATGGTCAAGTGATCACATGACATGGCTGAAATGCAACTGGACATTATTTTATGCTGCTTAAGTGAAGGGTTACAGTTTTTTTGTTGTTTTTTATTACTATTTGTTCATTTTTTTTTTTTTTATTTGTTTTTAAAGAACCCTATAATTAACAACAAATTTATTTTTTTAAAACCTCTAATTGAGAAGAAATAGTCACAATTTCTAAGGCATATAATGAGGAAAGAAGGCTTGGAAAATGATACTAACACAGCAGATTGAAGGCAAAATGGACAGAGGGAAATGACACATAATTTACCTTGCAAACTGGAGTAAATGGACTGTTAGAACAAGGTTTAGGAAACATAAAAAGACAAAATTTATTAAGGTAAATTCTCAACCTCTTATTTGTGTACCACATATGTGCAGAAACAAAAGACATTGGGAATTTTGAGTTTAGAAAGAATTTCTATTTAAATTTTTTTTTTTTTAAATATGTTTAAGGTATAAAATTTAATTTACATTCTTTTGCTTTTTCTTTCCATCATCTTTGTTACTAAATATCCCACATTATGATAACAGAAGATCTGCCAAGAATGGGGTAACCTAAAAAACTGGATGCAATATGAATACTGCACAAATATCTTAAAATGTTTACAGTAGATAGTTTAAAATATCTAAGTTTGTACTAATAATTTTTAATACTTTTCAAAAAACACTTAGACCCTAATAACTTAGTTACCTCCCCTATACTTTACATCAAGCTAAATCATACATTACATAACCTGTTTTTCACTTCACTTGTAAAAAAAAAAAAAAAAAATTTAACTTTCACGTGAACACAACAATTTTGTCTTAGAAAAATAATGAACACAACAATATTTGTCTTAGAATAAAGCAACACACTGATAATGACATTGTGCTAATATCAAAAGTACTCAGAATAAATGAATATGTATCAACAGAGTAATTTTCTATCTTCCTTTAATAATGACACTAAGAACTTGAAGAGATTCAATTGAAAATAAGTAGACAACACTTGTCTAAATTATTCAATGAAACAGGTCTCATTGAAAACATGCTTCAAAAAATATGCTTATATATATATATATATATATATATATATATATATATATATATATATATATATATAAAAACAAACAATTCACTTATTTTCTACTCATTCTGAAGGATTTCTGTCTTGAAACTTTTCTAAAAAAATTACTCATTTTTAAAAATTTTTTTTTTTAGTCCTGAGCAATGCTAGTTTGGAAAAAATATAAGATTTGATTATTTTAAACACACACATGCAAAACATTTTTTTGTCTTTGATTTGAAGCCAAATAGGCAAAATGCATAGTTCTTTGTTTTCTTTTTTTAAGCATACTTTCATGAACATTTTTACAAATGTCATTTACACACACACACACACACACACACACACACACACACACACACACACATATATATATATATATATAATGAGTATGTGGCCGAGTGGTTAGAATATTCACTTTCTGACCATGAGACCCAGTTTTGTATCTTACCATGGTCGATTTGTTGGGAAAGCGACTTCCTGATGTTATCGGACATGATCAAGGTCGATCCCAGCATGCAGCAAATTTGAAAAGTGCCTGAAAAGCATATCACAGGTTGACCCAAGCCTTGTGAGTGAAATTGGGTAGATGGAACTCTTGTGGGCCATTGATAACTGTTCTATCACAAAGCCACAAGTCATCATGGCTGAGGGCTTCAGCATGCTGGCCTTACTCAAATTGTTGATCACGCTAGATATCACGCTCTCCCCAAGAAACTGTAATTAAGGTCTGTTCAGCATAGTTGCAGTACAAACCACAGGTGGGCACTGTGAGTGTTGAGGGAACACAAATGTGCCTGAGCAAGCGTCTGCAATAGGGATTGGCTAGCCAAACTTGTAGACCGGTATCCTTGAATATGAGTGACCAGCTATTATATATAATTTAGCCCTATTTATCAATTTATTAGAAAATTAAATAATATTGATTAGTCCCTAACACAATACATTTCATACTTATCGCCACCAATCATCTATTCTTGTTTCATGGACAGAAGTACTTACTTCCTGATAAAAGATAAAGTCCATTAGGATCAACAGCTAAGCTAGTTACTGCATCTAAATGTGCAACCATCGAATGAACCATTTTGCCTGAAAGAAAGAAATTAACAATTAGCAATAAAATTAAAAATCATTTAACAAAAATGACTTTCACAGACTGAGCAATATATTTGCTGTATTTGATATATTTAAATTCCAGAAGTAATTTTAATTATGTACAAATTTATTTTTATTTCAAATATTTAAATGCCCTTGAGATTGAAAGATTAAACAGGGAAGATGATATTCATACGAGTCTACATTATCATCGGTGTGATGCTATATATAAAAACAGCTTTTAAGTGCAATTTATTACGAAATAAACCATCTAATCCCACTACCAATCTATTAGTCTTCTACCTTTTTTTGGTAAAGTAATAGTGGCTCTAATCAACTCCAAATTGGTTAAACATCTCTCAAGATCTTTTATCAAACAAAATTAGGTTTCACTTCTTTTGGTTAACTAACTAACTCTATCTACCTACCTATATCTCTCTCTATATCTAACTCTCTCACTATATCTAACTCTCTATCTAACTCTCTCACTATATCTAACTCTCTATCTAACTCTCTCACTATATCTAACTCTCTATCTAACTCTCTCACTATATCTAACTCTCTATCTAACTCTCTCACTATATCTCTCTATCTATCTCTCTCTATATCTAACTCTCTTTCTCTCTATATCTAACTCTCTCACTATATCTAACTCTCTATCTAACTCTCTCACTATATCTAACTCTCTATCTCACTATCTCTTTCTATCTATCTCTCTATCTATCTCTATCTATTTCTTTCTCTCTCTATTTCTCTATCTCTCTCTCTATTTCTCTCTATATCTCTATTTCTCTCTATATCTCTATTTCTCTCTATATCTCTATTTCTCTCTATATCTCTATTTCTCTCTATATCTCTATTTCTCTCTATATCTCTATTTCTCTCTATATCTCTATTTCTCTCTATATCTCTATTTCTCTCTATATCTCTATTTCTCTCTATATCTCTATTTCTCTCTATATCTCTATTTCTCTCTATATCTCTATTTCTCTCTATTTCTCTATTTCTCTCTATATCTCTATTTCTCTCTATATCTCTATTTCTCTCTCTATCTCTATTTCTCTCTCTATCTCTTTCTCTCTCTATCTCTTTCTCTCTCTATCTCTCACAGATGGGATGTGGCAAGTCTCTTACTGCCCTATCTCTATTGCCATGGAAAGTGCTCCGATGAACTACATTTCTTGGTTCTGCCAGGTCTAACCTTCATGGCTAAGACATGACATGCCTCTTACATTGTAGCAAACCACCCACATTCCACCAGTGAGAAGCTCCACTCAAAACAGCTTCTCACAAACTACTGCTTTGTGGAACAGACTCCCAAGAGGATATTTCCCTGATCATTACTATCTTAACCTGTTCAAATCTAGGGTTATCCGTTATCTTCCCCTCCTATCCACATAACTCCTCTACCGCAAGTAGTATACCCAGGCCTTGTACAAGGTGAACATTAATTTAGAAAATAAAAAATAATAAAGTTATTGCTGAAAAAGTTTGTCAAGTTTTAGATACTGTTACTTTGGATATAAAGGTATTTGACAGGGTTTAGCATGCTGGTCTTCTTCACAAGCTGAAGGGTTATGTTCTAAGAGAAAACCCTGGAAGGTGAAATGCTTAACCAATGTGGAATTGATTTGAGCCCCTAAGACTTTACCAAAAAAGTGGTAGAAGACTAATAAGTCAATAGAAGAATCTGATGGTTCGTGTGAATTCTTAAAAACAGGAACAAAAAAAAAAGAGGATTTCCAACAAGCAGGGAAGCAAGAAGTAGCAAAGGCACTTATTGTAGCGTTTTGAGAGCTTCAGGAGTTCATTTCTTTAGAACGATTGCAACTTTATAAGTCTACAATTTTATCTATATATTGAATATTGTTGCCACACCTGATCTGGTACTTCTGCTATATATTTAGAGATTCTGGACAGAAGACAAAGAAGAATCTGTAATATCAGTCCCAACCTGGCATGTCAGTTTCAATCACTTTTCCCACTGCCATAAAAATAGCATCTTTGTGCCTTTTCTACAAATATTTCCATGGCAATTGTCCTGATAAGCATTCTTCTTTCATACCTAGAGTTCATGAATTTAAGTACAGGACTGGATTGGCAGCTAGGTCTCATTTTAATGTTCAAATTGTTAAATGTAAGTTCTATTCTAATAGTTTCTTCTCTCTAGTGGAACTTTGCCAACTACAATCTATAAAAACTTTAAATGCAACGTCAATTGTTATCTCCAGTCTCTCTGAATCCTGTTCATTTTATTGTCCTTTCTCCTCAGTTTCCTTCACTATTGTATTTCATCCTCCATAAACCCTGGCATCTTAGTGGCTATATCATCTTGCCTGGATGAAAATGAAAAGAAAACTTGGTTTAAAGTATTTTAGTGACTTTTCTTTTTGTAAGCACAAGTTTTAAATGCTATGAAGAAAAACCAAGGGTGCAATCAAAATAGGGCAAAATTCAACAAAATTGTTTCAGGTTCTCCATTGAACAGGAGTTATTACTGCTCGTCTTCATGACTTATTGTCAATTTGAGCGAGATGCAATCTTATTTAAAAGGTAGATTTAGAGTTTTACTTTCGTAGACACTTAAAAAAAAAAAAAAAACCTCTCTAAAGGGTGCATTAACAAGCATTCTAAAATGAAGAAAAGAAAGTGAAACAAACCCGTGTGGTTATCAAAAAACCTAATGTGCCGGTCTTCATGGGCTGTGATTGTAATTGGCAATGTCGGATGGTTTATGACCCTGTTGATTTGATTATTTAAGCTAGGATCTGAAATAAAATAAGAAATTAAATAAGCTCAATGGAGGATAAAGCCTTAAGACAGTGTTTCTCAACCTTTATTTTTTTTTTCTTACTACAGGACACACTTGTAGAATAACAAACTCTTGACATTCACTTTAAATATTAATAAGGAAAAATTAGTCATAAAATTTGAAAATGTGAAATTTTGGCTTTGAATTCCCAAAGAAGGTTAGTGATACAGTTTTCATTTAACCCTTTAACATTCAAAAGCTCAAACCCTTCTTATGTTATTTGCAATGCGGTCATCATGTATTATGGCAGGGTATATGTAAGGCAGGTAACAGCAGGCTGAACATTGAGAGCTGATATTTACAGGGCAGGGTGAATGCTAAAGGGTTAAATATTAATAAGGAAAAATTAGTCATGAAATTTGATATAAAATTTTACCGTGGCACTCACAAAGAAGATGAGCAGTACAGTTTTCATTTAAAGGGTTTAATGAAGAATCTGCTATTTTTTTTTTTAAAGAGGCAAATAATGACAGATTTAAATCCCTTGAGAAAGGGCAAAGGATTATTCAACTACTTAAAAATTAAGGAATTTATTATTCAGTTTAAAATATCAAATGACAAAGACTTGAATGGGAGTAATGTGCTTGGTGTCTCTAGCTTTTAAAAAATAAAGATATTTTAAATATAAAAATAATTTCTAAATTTCTTTTGTGTTAACCTGGGATGCACCTGGTTGTTTTTCAGGGTGCTCTAGTTGACAGATGTTGTATTAAGAAATGTGACACAACCTGAGCTTTAAAAAATTCATAAGACGATCTGAAAAAGTTTCAGGTAACATCCCAGAAACAATCTATACATATTTTCACAAAACATTGATTAAACATTAAATCATGAAACTCTTAATTAAAGCATATATTTTGGAAAAACAATTTTTTTTTTTTAATCTCATTCTTTCAGGACATAGGTAATCATGGCTCACCACAACTTCCTTTCCTTTATTATCTGAATTGCCATAACTTCTTGGAAATGATAGTGGAGTGGTTCCCTGTTGCCTTCTCTATGGTTTAGAATTCAGAGTAGTCCTCCTCTTAGAATGATTGTCACACAAAACTAAAGGATCTAGTCTACTCCACTATTTAACCCATTGCTGGAGGGAGAAGAAATGGATTCATGCCTTTTCTAAGAGCATTAGTATGAAAAAAAAAAAAAAAAAAAAAATATATATATATATATATATATATATATATATATAAAAGACTAGGTTAAAATTTGAACAGCTTACCAATTTGACTTTCTGCATTGAGAATATTATACTAGCCATGCATCTAAAAGTCATGATACCAACATCAAAAGGAGTTATTACCAGATTCTTTTTTTTGACTACGCTACTAAATAAAAAGCAATTTTTTTTTTGTTTTATTTGTAAGCTGATTGGGTTTTTTCCTTTTTGTAAGCTTAACAGTTTGTGTCATTAATTCATAAATATTTTAAGTGTTTTTCCAGCATTTACCTGAATTCTGCTTGGTGTCAAGTTTCAAAACTTGTTTTCCTGTCTCTATATCAAAAATGTAAGTATGAGATGAAGTATACGAGGCCACCATTTGACTTGGATCACAACATACAAAATCAACAGATGTAGGGACACCATCTTCTGGAAAAACAAAAAAATAGAAATTATTTAAAAGAGCAAAAATATATGGAATATTCTCAGTGGTAGTGATAAATTTGGACAGTGTTTATTCAAAACAACAAAAAAATTTAAGTTTAAATAAAATCCTTTATACAAAATAGATTGTTTTAAAAACTATCAACAAATTGAAAATAAAAATTAAATTTCAGTTTTTTAAACTTGTCCTCACATTTTAGTGTGTTTAATTATCCATTCTTTAACATTTTTTTCACTGAATAATTTTTTTTTAATAGTTTTTGAATTATACATTTCACTTGGTTAACAAAACATAAGAGAAAAAAGTTTCAATATAAAAAAAAAAAGTTGAAAATCCTCCTCCGAAAAGGAAAAATAATTTAAAAGAGTTCCCTTTTTATAGGAACAATTTTACCAATAATTCATATACTATTTAGTGTGTATATATATATATATATATATATATATATATATATATATATATATATATATATATAGAGAGAGAGAGAATTTGTAGGTCTGATGAATTGGATCGTAATTACAATTACGATGTAAAAAAATTATAACTATGGAATATTAGTGTTTGAGCCTTTTATATTGTATTCTTGCTCTGTCCTGGACACTGAACTCTACCTTGATTCTATCCTCTTGGAAAATATATATATATATATATATATATATATATGGAAACAGATTTTATACCAATAGGCACTCATTTTCTAACCCTAAACTAAAGCACCAGATAGATCTTTCAAAAAAATTTGGGGAATTGAAGGAGAAAGTTTTGAGCCCACATATAATTTGGAAGATTATAGATTACACATGTACTCCTAATAGTTTTAGAGATAGGCGTGACTTATGTTTAGAAGAAAAAATTAGAATAAATAACAATAATCAAAGCCAAGTATTGAATCAGAGAAATGAATTAGTGTTAAAAATGTTGCCATAAAAACAAATTCAAATTTCCATAATATAGGTTTAACTTAATTAGCTACTATATTTCCATAATATTCACTCCTCTCTAACTCTTCAAATGTCAAATGTATAACTAATTCTAATTCCTATATTTAATTCCTTCCTATAACTTCTTTACCTATATTAATTATAATTTATAAACTTTCCCCTACTCTAAGATCTCCCCAACTCTCTTTCCATTAATCCATTACATCTTTTTATTTATATATTTTAAATTTATTTTTAGACTCCTTTTTATTCCTCTTAATTTTAAATTAAAATTTCATTCTTCATATAAGCCCAAATTAATGTCATAAGGTTAATATTTGGGTTTAATTCCATAAAACTTCTATTTAAGACAAATACCTTCCACCCTCCCCTGACCCCTGTCTCATGCCTTTCGTCTGACTGAAACATTGAAATGGATAAATTCTGTATTAGTTTTTCAACAAGTTGTTTTTTGTTTTTTTTTAGCTTTCACAGTTAAATTCTACTTCCTGTCCCACCTAACTATATTGACACAAACTCAGTCCAAACCAAAGTTGATAAGACAGACAACAAATATCTTCGTCTGCGAAAATAGG
Organism: Acanthosepion pharaonis; assembly: GCA_903632075.3. Lineage (NCBI taxonomy): Eukaryota > Metazoa > Mollusca > Cephalopoda > Sepiida > Sepiidae > Acanthosepion > Acanthosepion pharaonis. The sequence continues at coordinate 31,775 of CAHIKZ030002357.1, forward strand.
CATGTGAGGTAATTTTGGATTTTATTGTTTATTAATTATATTGCTCTGTATTAATACATTGAGATCTTTCTGTGAATCATTTTTAATATTTTATATTACTAGTATCCACTTGGATTATATACCAATTGATCTTTATATATATATATATATATACACACACACAGGGTGTTCCAAAAGTCACATTACCATTGAAAACCTTGTAAATTTTATATTTATTTACCAAATAGAATCATGTGTCTGTATGTGACATTATATCAAGAAATTTTATTGGTCGAGTTATGGAAGATGATTTGATGCTAATTTTCCTTGGTTGCTATTTCACAAGTGTACACTTTCTGCCAATTATAGCATGACTTTTGAAACACCATATATATATATATATATATATATATATATATACACACGTGTTTGTCTGTGTATCTATAGCTAAGCCTTTGTATAACTAGTCACATCACTAAACCTATTAAGAACACTGGAATCAAAGTCCCACAATTAATTTTTTGGGGTTTCATCAACTTCTCTCCCAATTCATTTATGCCATCTTAAATAACACATAAATGACAAGCTCCAGGAAATTATCATAATAAAGGTTGTTCAAAACTACTTTTAACCTTTTTAAAAAAATAGTGTTAAACAAGTTTTTCTACATTGGTACCCGTATTTGCAAAAATCAACAGGATCTGCTCAAAGGATAGCATTAATTTTTCTCAGCGATTTTAAACCAATGTCTATGTTAATGTAAAGAAAGATGAACATCTACAGCTTTCGTAATTTTGCAACACTCAGTAACTATACTTTTTATACATTTATTTATTACTTGATATCAAAGCGACCCTTAATTCAATAGCAAGGGACATAACTCCATCAACACTAAACTGAGTATAATTTCAAAAAACAAAAACACTAGTTGAAAAATCGAAACGAAAAGACAACAAAACGCTTTATCTCTTTTTAAGGCAAATAGAAATTATAAAGAAAAAAATTTAACTAGATAAGAACTTCTTCATTATGATTTCTCCTCTTCTTGAAAGCTAAAATATTATGAACAGGACTCCCATTGTAAAATAACAAGAAAAAAAAAAAAAATCAATATTTTTCAGTTCTAACAAAAAAAAAGTGTCATGGTTCAAAGACCTAAGGCAGCTATGGACAAAAAAAAAAAAAAAAAAAAAAAAAAAACTACAGCCCGATTGGCTTTCTGAAAGGCACGCCTAATTTCATGAGGTAAATGACATTTAAAAATTTCATTTGCTTTGCTTCATTCCCAATTATTCACTCACACTGACTTCTATAATCACGTCCAGAACAATGATTAAGAACAACTTTTTTTTTCTAAATCAAAGTTGCATTAAAGGTAACGCTTTCTTTCATCATTTTAAACCACTGTCTATTTTCACTAAGATCATACGTGTAACTTTTGCTTTAGAAACAGAAAATGTTCATAATTTATTTTCTTGAGAGGATAAATAAATTTCTTTCAAAAATAGTTTTGTATAATGAAATGAATAAATATAGATACAAATTTCTAAGTGTTAATTCCACTGTCATCAGTGATAATAATGAGACTTTAAATGTTTTAATTATAAAATAAAATAAAAAAATCTTTTCTTCAGAGAAAAAAATACTTTAAAAAAAAAATAAATACAAAAAAAAAACAAAAAAAAACACTTTTCTTCAAAGAAAGAAAATTTTCTTCTAAAGGAAAAAAAAATAAAAAAACAATTTAAACGACTTTTCTTCATTTCTAATGAAGATGCTTAGATATGGATTTCTGTAGTGAAAATAGTTGAGGTAACTTCAATAAAAAAATGACATTGAATTTTTTTTTTTTTTTTTTTAATTGTGCGGCCCACCTTATGATGAACAATATCTCATGCAGTCCATTTGACAAAGGTTGTCCATGCCTGGTCTAAAGAATGCTATAGAATCTACAAAAAATTATTTCCTTATTTTTCATGATTGGATCAGTTATTCTCGTATCTGTTGATAGAATAAAGTAAGAAGAACCATAGTTGGCCCAAGCTAGGGGTTCCCAAATTTTTTTTTGTATTATTACCCTCTTTCACATGAAAATATTTTCCACCACACACAGGTATAGTAAAATATTCAAAAGCATACCAAAATTATTTGGCAAAAGTTTGTTACTGGTTTGTAAACTGACTTTATGATGTAGTAAAAAAAAAAAAAATACCAAAAGGGAGGTAATAAATAATACTGCTATTACCATATTAAAGAACAAAAGCAAACGTGATCATTAATGACAATATATTTAATTTAGTTTTATTGTCAAGGTTAGCTTGATGGTTAGGTTAGGCTTAGTGCTGAAAGTGTTGACAAGAAATTAATCAATTTTTATTCATAATTATAAAATTAAAAAGAATATACACTATTTAATAACTAATAAAAATTCAAATATTTTTTTGTTCTTCTCTTATCAGATTTAGATTGGGGGGGTTAGAGAAAAATGTTATTTTGTCTGAGGAACTATTTGAACGTTAATGATCCTTCTCAAAACCATAGAAAATATCAAAATATTCCTTGTTTGTGCAGGTATTTATATCTTATCTTGGAATGTGACTCAGTTATTCCAATTTAGCTGTGTTTTTTTGTTTTTTTTCTATACAGGTTCTTTACATATCTTGTTTGAATATTTCTTTCAGGCAGCATATGTTGAAATATCTTTAATACTCAAAATCCCATATCACCCACCAAAATTTCTGATCGTTCACCATTTTCTGTTCACTCACCCGACAGTTGAAAAATCGTCCAGGGTTGGGAAACCCTGGGATAATCGAACAAGTTTGGATGATATTTGATTTACCTGCGTCCATGTTAAATACAGAGAGAAGAGAGTCTTTGCTTCCAGGGCTCCACAACCTGACAGAGCCGTCTGCAGAACATGATAGGAGCTGAGATTTTGAATTGTGGATAGATAAACCCCACACAGCATCTGTATGGCCAACTAATGTCTCTTGAAGAACACTGGAATCTGAAAGACACACAGAAAAATAAAAACATTATCAGCACAAAGGAAAAGGAAAACATTTTTACTTTATTTTTTTTTTTTAAATGAAAAAAACCCAACATCACCTGACTTCAGAATAGAAGCAATAATGTCTATCCATAGGCTAATTTTTCTTTATTATCTGTAAATTGTCATGACTTTTGGAGAAAGATAGTGGAATGGTTTCCTGTTGCCTTTACCAGTTTTCAATTCAGAGAATTATAAGCAATTTAGGATTTTGGCCAATACGCAGGTTGCTCAATTGTTGGGCAAGAATTAGTGCACAACTTGCCTAAATTTTTTACCTTTTAGTTTTATCATTTCATCTTAAGCAAGGAATTAAAGCCACTAGGATGCAAAGGGTTACTGAGTGTTAGAGAATGAGAAAAAACTACTATCAAAGAGAGAGGACAATATAAGGACAAGAATTAAGACAACAGAAGATAACGATTGACATTACATTTAAATTTCTGAAGATCAAAGTTGACTTGGGAGCAAGAAGACAGAACAGAGTTCCATAAGCGAAAAGTGTGATAGAAGAGACTGTTAGCATAGAACTTACTGTTACATCTAGCCATTTCATTTGTAAAAATGGTGAGATTTTGCTGCCAGTCTAGAACTGTGCTTAAATTCATAAAGTCTAGGTACTATAGTGGAAAGTTCATCAGAATGATTACCATGAAAGTATTTATAGAAAAGACAGAGGGAAGCTGTGTTACAGTGGTAGGAAAGGGACTGCAGCTGGTATGTCAAATCAGGGCCAATAGTATTACAGATTCTTTGGATTTTATCAAGAATCTCTAAATATATTGCAGGAGCACCAGACCAGATTAAAATAGAAGAAAAAAGACATTTCAATTTAAAACAGAATTAGTATAATTTTTAACTGCATGAAAATCATTTGCCCCAACCCCTATGTGAAAATGATGTGAACTCATTTTGGTGTGCAAATTCTTACTTGCAGCTCCCCTGACTTAAAGTTCACCCAGAGTCAAACATTGTTGACAGGCCTAAACACAGGATAGAATAATGTATTCATTTTTTTTTTTTAATTTCATAATTTTCCTTTTGTTTTTACATGTTTAAGTGTTAGGTAAATTTGAGTAGTTGTTTATGAGTTACTTATAAAAAAAATAAAAAATAAATAAAAAATTGATTTACACTATTTACATTGTCCTTATCTTTATTGTCATGTTCACAATGTTTCAGATATTGTACACTCCTGTCTTCTTCAGGTAATAGATGTTGGAATTTTGAACCAAACTCTTTATTTTATGCCATGGCACATGGAACTAGATCAATCTACCCCAGTGGACAAAATAAAGGGTCCAGTTTGAAATTCCAACACATATCACCTGACGAAGACAGGAGCATACAACAGCCGAAATGTTGTGAATACAACAATAAAAATGAGGACAATAGTCTGAACAATGTAAATAGTTACAATACCTCGTCTGAGAAATAGACAGAAAAAATTGATTGCCAAGATTACTCCAAGACTGGCTGCTATTCAAGGCTTCAGGTCAGTTTTTTTTTAAGCAAGGTCAAAGTATAGATATAAGGATAAGTACATAAAAAATAAATAAACAATACCTGTCTATATTTCTGAGTTGAGGTATTATTGCAATTTTTGCTGTTATCATTGCATGTTTTTTGCCTTAGCTCATATTGCAATTTTTGTTATCACTTTTCTAAGGAGTGCCAGAAAAAAGCGATAATAACAACGAAAATTACAATATGAGCTCTGGCAAAAAACATGCAATGATAACAGCAAAAATTGCAATATAAACACTTAAAATAAATGGTTGCTGAAGACATTAGGTTTATAATATCCAGAAATTCATACAGAGATGTCCTCAAGGACACATGGCACAGGATAAAGGCGTTAGTTAGATCCAGTGACAGGACCCAAAGAGAGTGAGTTCAATACCTGATTAAGGCGGCCGAAACATTGTAATAAATATGGCAACAAAGATGAGGACAATAGTGTAAACAATAATACATTAAACATAAAAAACAAAATTTCATAATTAACAACATATACTTTATGTACATACATTTATCAAATGAGGACAATAGACTGAATGTAAATAGTGTAAATAATGATAACTCCTCATCCAAGAAATTCAGTAATAACAACAACAAAGATGAGGACAATAGACAATGTAAATAGTGTAAATAATGACAACTCCTCATCCCAGAAATTCAGTGATAACAACAACAAAGATGAGGACAATAGTCTGAATGTAAATAGTGTAAATAATGATAACTCCTCATCCCAGATATTCAAACAGAAATTTAAGGCTTTCTCCAACACAAAGAATTTGTTTTTGAGGATAAAAATTATAACAATTTTATTTTGTAACCTATTAGACATCTATGCACATGAAGAAGCCACAGGTAAAATTTTCTTTTATCCGATATCAATTTTCAAATAGAAATCATAATACCAGGTTCAAAAGATACCTCAGAACAATAATTAGCAATATATAACACCAATACTTACCAAAAGAATCATATGGATCATTACTGGAGATAGGTATTTTCCAACATCGAATAGTAGAGTCAACCCCTCCACTGTAGCATTGTTCTCCTGTTGGACTCACTGCTAGACATAAAACTGGTCCTTCATGGGCTCGGAACGTGTACACAGGTTCCACATCCACAGAAGTGGTTCTACAAAACAAAAAACATAAGCCTCTAAAGTAGAATAATTTTATAGTGATTTTCGTTTTTTGGTTCCTGTAGACTTCTTACGGAATATAAGATGACAAAAACACCAAAGTAGGTTGCCGCAATTTCTGTCACAAATGAATTTTTACAGGGATGGATTGTTAGCTCAATGCCAAAAATGAACAGTCTCAGAGTGTTATATACCTATGTACCTATGAACATTAATGGGTATGTCCCAATCCTCATAAATACATTGGACACTATTGTAAGTGGGGGTAATATGTTGTCTAAGTAGTTCACCCCTAGCAGTGGTTTACCTACTTCACGCCATTGGCAGGTATTGTATTTTGTTGATGTTATAAAGATTACCATTTCATTTCCAACCTCCATTTTGGTTATTTTTAATTCAATAACCTTTTCTGGGTTACAACACAGGTAAAAGTCTTCAACTGTTAAACCTATTTTCCTGAAAAGTTTTTTTTATTAATAGAAAGATTTCATAAATTTCAGCCAACAGCAGCACTGATTGTTCAATCAATAAATGTTAAATATTTCCTTATAAGGAAATGGCTAATTTTACCATTAAAGATGATAACAGATATTACATTTTGATCGAAGCCCAATAGCCAGGTAATAAAAAAAAAACATAACTCGAGTGGCACTGGTTACTGTCAATGAATGCTGAATATTTCCTTATAAAGGAAACGGCTAATATTACCATTAAAGATGAGGAGAACAGGTATTACACTTTGATCCCAGCCAGTGGCCAGAGAGAACACTGGTTGCTTAGTCAATGAATGCTGAATATTTCCTTATTTACACTATTTATATTCGAACTATTGTTCTCATCTTTGCTATCACAACGTTTCAGTCGTCGTACCATTTGGCCATCACCAGGTATATATCTCGGATCAGTTTGTGATAACAACAAAGATGAGGACAATAGTTTGAAAGTAAATAGTGATAACTCCTCATCCCAGAAATTCATACAGAATGTTTCCTTGTAAGGAAATGGCTAATGCTACCATTACTCTAGTATTTACCCATAGGTCTGGGGAGGAGTGGATTCATTTTTTTCTGAAAGGCATGAGTGCAAAATGAATGTAAACTGTTCCAGGTAGAGTTTAAACTTTTTTCATCAATTCCATTTTATACAGTTAACTCTTAAGTCACCCATGATTAAATGTTGGATGTAAATCATGTACTGTGTAATAATCATGTACTTATTAAAGAAACCATATGTCATTTTTATCAGTTTATTTATCAAGATAAATTCTTTACAGAAAGACAGAAAAGAAAAGCTATTTTTTTTTTTTTTGCCAGGGAAGAGGTCAAACAACAACTTTCTCAGGCTGGCATATTTCGCTGACATGAAACAGAAAGATTATATTGAATCAATTGATAGGTCTGCTGCTAGGAAAGTTGCTTCACTGTGTCATACTAGAAAATTTTTCCACCAGAATCTATCTTAAATATTTATAAATCTACCGTTTGACCATGCATTGAATATTGCTGCCACATGTGGTTCAATGCTTCTGCAATACATTTAGAGATTCTTGATAAAATACAAAGAAGAATCTGCAATGTTATTAGTCCTGACCTGACATCTCAGCTTCAATCATTTTTCTACCTCCTGTAACAGTTTCCCTGTGCTTTTTCTATAAATACTTTCATGGCAATTTTTCCGATGAACTTTCTTCTACAGTACCTACATAACAGTTCAGTACTGTTTTGTTTCTAACAAAATTTTTCTGTTAATACATTGCTTAACTTTTGGAAGGCATCTTCAGCTATCCCAATGTGCCTTTGGATTTCAGTGTCACACTTTCTGTCCTCTGTTTTTCCACATATTTAAATTGTTGTATTTGTTTAATTTCAGTATCTCCAATCTGTAATTTGCATGTTGGGTTATTCCTTTTGCTAACAACCATGCATTCTGTCTTTTTGCAATTGATGTTCAATCCTTTCTTCTCACTTTCTTTACTGCCTTTTGAAGGAATTCTTTTAATTTTCTTTCCGTGTCTATCAACACTGCCAATTAGGGTAGGTTGATTTTTTTTTTTTTTTTTAGAATATCAAATGTTGCACTTGGTATGAAAGCTGTGGTTTGATGTGATAAGTGCTGACACCAAAATTTAGATTCACAGCTTTTACCAATTTCCGAGCATTTACTTTTAAATATCATATGAAAAAAAATGTACACAAATACTTAATATCCGCAGGTTTTTGCTTACAAACTGACATCAAAATGTTACTATTTCAAGAATAAATCCAAATAAAGTTAATATCTTTTGTATTAGAAACATTGAATGGAAAACATCTTCAAATTAGAATTCTAAGTATGAATAAGTCAAAATATGCAATTCTTTTTACTGTATTTGATAAGTAATAATGAAAAATATGTTATATCATTTTGTAGGTCATAATTAATAAAAACAAAAAAAAATGATAACAGTGTAGGTGGAGTAATGGATAGCGGCTCGAATTGAGGAATTGGAGAGCCGAGTTCGAATTCCAGTCAATTACATTCATTTATGTGCTAATGCCCTTGAGAAAGGGCATGTATCCTCTTCTCCACCCAGCTATGGGTAAATATGGTAACTGGTCTACCACAGAAAAAAATGGCAACCTACCACGGAAAAAAAATATCTTCCTAGTCAGTCATGTATCAAAAGATACATTGAATAGAAACTATATTCAAACCAGAATTCTAATTATGAATAACCACAGTCAAAATATGCAATTCTTTTTACTGTATTTGATAAGTAAAAATTGTTTAAAAAAATTGTAAAAGATTAAAAAAAGATTATGGATAAAATTTGTTAGATCATAATTAATAAAAACAAAAAAAATAGATAAAAGTATATATAACATCCTAATACTGCTGGGCACAAATTAAAAGACAAAATGTTTAAAATTTGCAAAATTTATTGAAAATCACGGTAAAACTACTATACTGTATATCATAATATAGCTAAATTGTTCAGTATAATTTTCCTTTGAAGTAAAAGGGTCTTATTTGATGTCACAATGATTTAGTAATAATTTGCTTGTGCCATGCACCTTGCCCATATACAAGTTGAAAAGCTTCAGTAAATTATAAATTTCATAAGGTTGTGCTCTAAGGCTTTCATTAATTTTAAGATTGTTTTGAACCTAATCTTTAAACTCATTTCCTCCAAAATGATTTGGAAAAAAATATTGTGTCTTTATTTATCATGTCAAATGCCCAACTTTCAAATTGAGCGCAATACCATAATTCCAAAATCGACCAGCCCTATTGTATCATCTGCATATATTAAGATTATGGCTACCAATAATGAATCCTGGTAGGACTTCTGTGTAAGTTGAACAGTTCTGGTGAGAAGACACATTTTTATCTTACACTTGTTTCTATTGAATTCATTTTCTATCCATATACAGGTAGTTCTAATATCCTCCCCAAATATGTCATGGCCACCTTGCAGTTCTTATATTCTAAAGTCTACTTTAGACTGACAAAAAAAAAAAAAAAAAAAAAAGATATCCTTATTTACTTTTGTGATTTATATTTTCTCCACCTGAGTAAACCAGGAATTTGCTAGATTACTATACAATTAACTATTGTCACATGGAAAATAGAATTCTCCCTTTTAAATCATTACAAATAAAATTAACCAAAGAAACCTACTATTACCTATAACATAAAAAAAATTGTCAATAGTCAAACAATTTTGTAATTGCATTGGTTATATTCTCTTGAATTAGTAACCTAGGAATATTTTTTCATCTATCCAGTTAACTATTGTCAAACGGAAGAAAATTAATTTTGAAGTCAAAGTAAAAATATCAAAAGAAAGTAAACACAAAACAAAAGAAACAAAAGCAGACACTGTATTGACCTAAGTATAATACGACCCTATTTTTTTGAAGTTAAAAACAGGGAATAAATTACATCCTTGAGTATTATATGACCCAGTAGTACAGACATCCCTATTGTAAATATAATTATATTTTAAAGTTGCACCATATTATTCAGTAAAATCTCAATGTCGTATATATATATTTTACTAAAATATTTAATTTTTCACAATATTAAAGAATAGAAATGAACCAGATGTTTAGCCATTGTGTGTGCCTTCTAATTTCCATTTCAAAATTTATTTTCAAGGAAAGCTGCTAACTAGACATACCCGGTAATACATTTCAAGGTGTTAATGAATTTATCATATATTTCTGGTTGATATGACTATTATATTTTTATATATTAATAAACAATGGAAATAAAAAAAAATATCTTTCATTAAGAATGAAGAGAGAAAACATGAAAAACAAGAAAATCAAAATACAGTACAAGTCCTCTAAACCGAACATGCGAGATGTTTGGTATTGAGGTTACTGATCTGATTCAAGGAAGGAAAAGCTTCATATTTATGTCAATACAAAAGTTTGGATTTGAAAATGAGTCCTAATTCAAGGAAGTCTAGATTATGCTATGTTTAGATTTGGGGAGTTCTACTGTATAAACAAACATTATCTTGCGAGGAAGATGTCTTTGAAATTTTGCTATTTCAAATCTTTGTGTCATGTCCCTACAGCACGTAGGCGATAATGGCTCTCCACAACGTCCTGTCCATTGTAGCTCTTAATAAATTTTGTCTGTTATTTCTCTTAATCTGTTTCACCATCCATTTGTTCAAACTCCCTAAGTATGTTACACATTGACTGCAAGAGAAACAGGAAAACAATCTGTCCTGTGAGTATCTGATTCTCCAAGCTTTCATTCCTCATTATGTGCCCTAGAAATTTCAAATGTGTCTTCCAGATGTTAAGTATAAGTTTCCTTTCTGTTTCCATTTCCTCTAAAACTGTTGTTGCTCACATGTTTGAACCACAATATACTCAGCATCCTTCTACAGAACCACATTTCTGTTGCTTCAAGTCTCTTCTTCATCTGTGAGTAGATTGTCCAGCATTTACTGCCATATAGGAAGACTGATATCACTTAACAGTTTAGTACTCTTTTCCTTGTTTCTAGCAAAATTTTCTTTTTTTTTTTTTCTTAGTACTCTGCTTAGCTTTTAAAATGCATCTTTGACTATTCCAATAAGAGGTTTAAAATTTTTTTTAACTTTATATTCATAATCTGGATTGCTTCATCTATTGTAATATGAAAAACAATTTTGAAAAAATTGTATTTCTGCTTGCAGAGACTCTTATACTACACTGTTGCCAAAATTCCTTTTGTACTGAATTTAACACTTTCTACAAGATAATCAATTCCATAATATAAAACACAATGTAACTATATATTATTGGTGAAGCATTCTTATTCTCTCCTATTTGATATTAGGTAGTCCACTGTTACGGTAACAAGAGGCATGACTCATTATCATTATGCAAACATGTCTCATACTAACATATTGTTATATTGTACACAAGTACACATTTTCAGAAATTCTTACTCAGCTTCAAAAACTTGACCTTTCAGTGTTAAGACATGGGGTAAATTTTGGAGGGTATTTTTCATGAAAAAAAAAAAAAAAAAAAAAAAAAAAAATGCATCTTAGCATACACAGGAAATATGATAATGAGAACTAACAAAATTGGCAAATTCCATCTTGTTCTGTATTTTGGCAACTTACTTTTTGGCTTGAACCGTCTTCTGTAGATTCCATAATTTTAATGTATGATCCTCAGAAGCTGTTATTAATATCGGTTCTACAGGATGGAATGCTAAGGACCGAACACCATCAAAGTGACTGCAAAGAAAAAAAAATATATATTTCTTGAACTATTAAATAGATACAAGAGAATTGATATCTTAATTTGTATATAATCATATTCAATAATTTGGGTTTTAAAAGTGTCATGCCAACTTCTTAATCATATATTTTAATTTCTTTTGTTTAAACATTATAGATGCATATTTTCTGACAAGATTTCTTGAATATTCAAGGCCAGTAAATGTAATTAAGTAAAAAATACGATTTAATTAAATAAACTCAATTGACTCAAATAAGAGTAGCCATCAAAAATGTTTAAGCAAAACAAATTAAAATATGTCAGATTGAATCCAATTCATTATATATATATATATATATATATATATATATATATATATATATATATAAACTGGTTATATATATATATATATATATATATATATATGGTAATATATATATATATATATATATATTATATATATATATATATATATATATATATATAATATATATATATATATATATATATATATATATAAATATATATATATATATATATATATAAACTGGTATATATATATATATATATATAAACTGTATTAATATATATATATATATATATATATATAAACTATTAATATATATATATATATATATATATATATATATATATATATATATATAATATATATATATATATATATATATATATAAACTGGTAATAGATATATATATATATATATATATAATATGGTAAAATATATATATATATATATAATATGGTATAGATATATATATATATATATATATAAACTGGTAATAGATATATATATATATATATAAACTGGTAATAGATATATATATATATATATAAACTGGTAATAGATATATATATATATATATAAATATATATATAGATATATATATATATATATATATATATAAACTGGTAATAGATATATATATATATATATATATATAAACTGGTAATAGATATATATATATATATATATATATATATATATATATATATATAAACTGGTAATATATATATATATATATAAACTGGTAATAGATATATATATATAAACTGGTAATAGATATATATATATAAACTGGTAATATATATATATATATATATATATATATATATAACTGGTAATATATACAAGTTTATTTAGGCAGCAAATGTTCATTAAGGCAAATATTATTGAGGATAACAGACATTGTGGGTATTAATTTTACTGATCTACTTTCCCAAATTACAAATAATCTCAGACATTCACAGACAATACCAAAATATGAGCAAAATTAAATAGCTAAAAAAAACCCCCAAAAAACATGATCTTTGCAGCAATATTCATACAAGAAAAACAACCACCAATAAATATAGGCAATTATAATTTAAGAGACCACGTTCTCAATCATATATGATAAAAAAGAAAAACACACACGCACAACTCACTAGTTCGATGAAAATCCCCATTTGTCTATCTACCCTGATGATGACTTAAGTCGAAACCTTGGACATCTTCCAAATTCAACTGCAGACAATTTGATGGAATTTCCTCCTTGTATCAGAATGATTTGCAATTTGGAAAAGGCGATCAGTAAATTAAAATCAATTGACACAAAATGTCTACTATCTTTATATATATATATATATATATATATATATATATAACTAACATTTTACTAGTCACCAACAATTCTTCTGATAAGGTGTTGGCCAAAAAAGGTTATCAGCGGTATCAGACAGTATATCACATACAGTTGGGGCATTTTTGCTCCATTCCTAAAGAAATGTGTACTTAATAAACAAATTGAATCTAAATGTTTTCACTGAAGGTTTCATGAATTCATCAATACACACAAAAATTGTTTATGCAATTGGAAGAATTAAAACTTTTGAATTCAGAAAAATGACCATTCTTCTCAAAGACTGATATTTTGGGGAAAAAATATGAATCACTTTTATTATTAAGTGAGATTGGTGGTACCAATCACTTGTACATGTTTTGGCCATTATAAGTTTAGAAATACAAAAACTGTCAAAAAAGACAAACATTCACCATCAAAGTATTAATCAATGCATTAAATGTAGGCAAACATATACTTCGCATGAGATGACTGCAAATGTACAGGGCGTGATTGATAAATTGTCATCTAAATTATGCAAAAATGAAAATAACACTGACATGTCATTTTTATATATTTACCAAAATTACACAAAAATATCCTGAAATACTAAAGAGTAAATTTACTCAATAAAATTGCCATTGGCTTCAAACACGGCCTTTAGACGACTTTGAAATTTCCTGCAACTCTTCTGGATGGTCTCCTTGTTGGTGAATGCTGCCAAAATACTAGCCTTCAGTTCATCTTTGGACTCTCGCTCAACTGTGCCCCACACGTAATAATCAAGAGGGTTGCTATCTGGGAAGTTAGGTGGCCAGGTGTAAAAGATGATGTGGCCGCAGAAATTATCTGACAGCCATGACTGGATTCTCCTGCTTGTGTGGCATGGTGCAGAGTCCTGTTGCCAGACATAGGGTCTTCCGGCAGCCACTACTCTTGACCCAGGGCAGCACTACTTACTCAAAGCACTGTTCAGTCTGATGCCTTGTGGAAAGATGAATAGAGGCGTAACATTGTCATCACTAGTGAAACTATAGTAATCAACATTAGACTCATCCAACTCTTTCTGAATCCTTTGCATTGTCCTCAGATTGACACCCAAACATTCTCCAATGTTCGTATTTGTGATTCCAGCATGGATGCCAAGCAGTACAGCATGCCATTTCCAAATTTCTGGTGAAGTGAATTGCATCATGGTGCTCTTTGTCTCACAGATGTTGTTCAATTGACTATACTATACTGTAGACAAAAACAAACAAGACACATGTGCAAAATTAAAAATATAACATGGCAACAGTTTACCCATCATACCATATAAATTTAATATCTGAAGAGAAGAAAAATTTTCTAAATCTAATATTCAGTTCACCAAATTTTCATAACACCTTTTTATATTACTTAGATTACTGAATAAAATAGGTTTGAAAATAAAGGTTACTTGAATTGTGGGTGGGAATGGGGGTGGTGCAGTTACCTTCTTAATGTGTATTTGGCATTCCAGGTCTTTCGAAAAACCTCTTTAGGAGCTGAAATCTGAAAAACAAAAAAAATAAGATAAATATACTGTTGGTTTCAATCCTTATAGGGAATGACAGCAAAACACTTGCCCCTCCCCAATTTATAAGCAGAAGTACACAAATGCATGCTGGGATTTTTTCCTAGCCAATAAAATAGACCAGTTCTCAGTTTCATCTGATTCAGTCTGTCTTGAAATCAGAATGCTACATTTGCTTGTCTGAATTTGCTTTTGTGTGTCAGCCCCAATTTGTGAAAATTTTTGCCATATTACTGTTGCTTTACCTTATTACTGTTAGTTTATCTTGCATATATTGTTTACTTACTTTTTATATTATTTTTTTTCCCTAGTTCTTTTCTTTTTATTACAAATTTTGTCAATTGTTTGTTGGACAGTTCTGTTATTTATCTTGCATTTGACCATGGCTTACTCACTCCACATATACAATCTTATAAAAAAATTTTTTTTTTCTGTCCAAATTCATCCCTCTTGCCATAACTACTTTACAAACAACCATTCCCTTCCATATTAATTCTTTATAATTTTATTTGGTGACAACAGTTCCAGACTAATTTTCAGCTATATTTGAATTTTCTGAAATGAGAAATTATTATACACTGGTTTAATCAGCTTTGTAACCTTGTCTTTTTTGGTCTGCCATTCTACACCCAAGCTTCTATGGATTGAATAAAGTGTTCAGTTTGAAATTCTCAGAAGGTTACCAATTATGACAGACACCTGAAGAGATGGCAGGAGGATAGAATTGTCAAAAATGATACAACTAATAATCAAATTGAGAATATCAATCAAAATATATTTAGTGGATAAATGCGTACAACTTTTAATATTTGCACTAAAGTGATGAAATTAATAGAAATAATCAATTGTGATTTTTGGAAAATGACTTACAATTGTAAAATCTTAGAGTATAAATCAGTGGTTTCTCAACCCTTTTTTACCCATGAACCACTTTTACTCCATTTTTAAAAATTTTTTTTTTGAATAGAAAAAAATAGCTTATTTTATTGTTTTTACTAATAGATAAGTTTAAGAATTGAATCATAGAAATAATAAATGTATGTCTTATTTTGAAGTAAAACTAATTTAATGAAAATAAACTTGTATTTAACAGCTAAATTCTATGGCACATTTATGTACACTAGTAAAATAACTATAATAAACCATTTTAAAATATGCGAGTAATTAATAATTAAAAAAAAAGTACCGATTTATTCAAGGAGTTCCCTCTAGTTGGTGCTGCTCTGTAAGTTTTTATATTTATCTCCATAATTGTCAGTGATAGTTGAAGATCATCCCTTTTCACAATGTCAAGTCTATTACTATATTAATTAAATCATATTAATATTTATTATATTTTATTAATATTTAAAATTATATATATATATATATATATATATATATATATATATATATATATCCTCAGTTTTTATTCAACTTTTACAATAAAAACATCTGGTAGAGTAAAAGGGACACTAACATTGCTTGATTTCATTTTCTGAACCATTTTTTAGAACCACTGGTATGAATAAATATTTTCAGTTACAATAAAGGAAATTATTTGAGAGAGAAAAAAAAATCAGTTTTATTTTCCTTCAGTTTTAATCAATTATGGAAAATTACATTTCTAAGAAGAATTAGTCACAAAAAAACTTGAATAGAAAAGATTTAAAATATACGCAAACATTTGCATTAAAAGAAAAGAAAAAAGCAAGCATTACACTGCATCCATTGTGCTGGTATTATGACTAGGTGGCCAACTTCCAAAACTTGGAACAGACAGATGTAGAGCTTAAATGGAACTGAGAATGAATGAAGCAAAATGTAACAAAAGCAAAAATCAGTACAGATAACTCTTGGAATGATTAACTCACCAAAAGGTCTACCTTATTTTTCTAGATTTCTATTTACTAAATGGAAATGAGAAAATTAGTTGTTAGTTCCAGTCTTAATTAGGAATGACTGCAAAAGACTTTCCCCTCCCCAATTTATAGGCAGAACCACACAAATGCATGCTGGGATATCTAATAAGAGAAGCCACTTCTTGGTATCATCTCCTAGTCTGTCTTGAAGCCAGAAGGCTACATTCATTTATCCGAATTTGCTCGTGTGTCAAACCCCCATTTCTTAGTTTGTGAACTTTTTGCCTTATTATTGTTGCTTTGTCTTACATATATTGTTTGCTTGCTTGCTCAATATTATTTTTTGACCTGTTTTTTTCTTGTTATTGTTTATTACAAACTTTGTCAATTCTGTTTGTATGGCAGTTCTGCCATTTACATTTAACCATGGCCACTTAATCTATATTAGTCAACAAAGGTTAATGATGATCATTACTGTTATTTTAGAGATTAATAATTATTATGCTACTTGGACTCATATGTTCATTTTGGTTGTTATGACCACAACTTTTCAGCTCTGACTGATTAAATAATTGTTAATGATATTTTAGGGATGAAGAATTATCATTATTGTATGCTTTGCTCTTCAAACCAACATATTCATCTTGGCAGATCCCAACCCTTTTCAGGTTCATTTTGAATTTGAAGTTGTCCTTCTCCTAGACTGGTTACCAACTATGTCTACTCTGCTACTTAAGCTATAGCTGGTGGAAAGAAAAAAATGGATTCCTAATTTTCCCAAGAGCTTTCATGAGAAAGTGAATGCAACAGACTTGCCTGGAATGAGTAGCAAGGTATAACAGGAGTGCACAAAATTTAAAATAATGACTTTTCTTTTTTAAATAAAACAAACTTTTTTTTTTTTTAATATAAAAGAATTTTTTTTTTAAACTGATAATTTTTAACAACTGGAAAATCAATGTGTGTCAGCATATATAGATAAGAGTTAATTTCAAAATTTGCAAAGATGTGTGACTACATCCAGGTCGGCAATTGCAGAAGATCGAATAAATAATTGTAAGTGCACTATACCACCACAAAGATTTAGAGACCCTATTCATTAAATATCTGCAGCCTTCTTTTAAAACATAAGGAATGGCTGTTAGGTCTCAATGTGATATGGTTGTGATGAATATACATATATTGGTATATTATTAATATACGGGTATATCTTATCATTTAGAACATTTCTCTCTTATTGTCATAGTGCACACTTGTTTATGGGCACGTTGCCGTGTAGTGAGAATGTTCTCTTTGTAACCATGAAGCTCAGACTTGAATCTCACCATGGTCAATTTGTCAGGAATGTGACTTCTTGAAGTTAGCAATCTGGGGAGGTGATACCAGCATGCGGTACCTTTGCCTGAAAAGTTATACCATGTGTTGACCCAAGCTTTGTGAGTGAAACTGGATAGGTGGAACTATTTGGGAATCATTGATGATTGTGCTAGCATGAAGTCACAACTCATCGTGACTGGAGGTTTGAGTGTGCTGACCTTGTTCAGATTGTTGATCATGCCAATAATGTGTTCTCTCCCAGAAACTGTAACTAAGGCCAGCTCAGCATAGTTGCAGTACAAACCACAGGTGGGCTCTGTAGGTGTTAGACAAAATACAAATGTGCCCGAGCAGCTGTCTGCAACACGAATTGGCTAACCATCCCCCAGTAGACAGGTATACTCTAATACAAGCAGTCATCCATTATGTTACGTATGTACATTTGTTTTATTTCCTTGCTCAAGCTCTGAAGAGAGAGGTATGAAAACCGGTCAGCTGTTTTCTTTTTCTTTATTTCCCTCTCGCTTCCATGAAATAAATGTTTTAATGACAATAAAAAATATAAATTTAAAAGAACTTACATCATAGTTTAGGGGGTCTGCTTCATTGGCGACAGTTAGTCCTGCTAACTCTCCGAGCCCTAGTGCTGCTTCCAGTGCTTCATCATCTGCGCCAGGGACACCACCAATGGGTCTCTTGGAAGGTGCTGGAAAAGATATGGAGCCACCACCTTGAACACCTGTTGAGCATACAAACAAAACAAAACAAGGACATAAACAAAAATGTTTCCCATCATCCACTGTCGTTGTTTCCACTGTCAACTCATGATGATGAGGATGAGGTGATGAAAGTGATGAACTTATGAAATGTAGATTTTCATAGGTTATTTTCCCCCAGGGTGGAAAATGAAAGAGGAGAGGGGAGGAAAAAAAATATCAGAGCTATAATGAATTAGTTTATGTATACATGTGTGTCTGCAGGTCCTTTTATGATTACCCTGTAAAAACATCAGCTGTTAGAGGAAAAAAATATTAATGATTAAATTTTAAAAAAAAAAAAAAAAAAAAAAAAAAAATTGAATTAAATGACAAGGGGAAGAAAATGGCTACCTGTAATGTTTTCTGAAAACATTTTCAGAATTAAAATTTAAAAATTTAAATTTTAAATTTTTAAATTTTAAATTAAAATAAAATGGTGATGGTTACAAAACGGGAAATACACTGGAAATCATTTAGCAGAAATATTCCAAAAGATAGTCTGACCAAACAATTTGTTTTGGACTATTTACCACTTATCAACTATATTGACCAATATGCAAATAACCTATGTATGACTACAAGTGAGACTATTATACAAGTGCAGTATTACAAGTTGGTTTTTGTGGGGAAAGGGTACCTTTTTTTTTTTCTTTTCTTTTTTAAAATTGAATTCCAGCAACGCATATATGTAACACCCACAATATGCAAATTAAATTCACCCCTAATAAAAAAAAAAAAAAAAAAAAAAAAAATGTATTAATTGTACATTATGAATCTCAGTAATTAGTTTGAATATGTTGTTATTTCATTTTGTAATATTTATGGTGATAAGGTTCTCAAAAAGAAAAAATGAAGCATTTTTTTTTCTTTTGTTATACGAGTATTATCAACAAGAATTTGTATATATTCCTGGGATTTGTACTTAGCAATCTATGTTCACCAATATGAGCATGGATTGACTGAACAAGTTGCAGGTTAGTCTACAAGATTGTGCTTGTAAGGCCAGAGAATTTCATTTGTATGTTGCCTTTTGCCTAACACCATAAAAATGTATAAACATAATGCCAAAATTTGAATTTAATATAGAAAACAGCTAACATCCACAATTAGGTTTTCTGCTCCCAAATATTGAGGTTTTGGCATTATAAATTCAAAATCCCTCATGGATATTGATTCAGAACTAAAAGTTCAAATACTGGTCATTGGGTAAAAGATTGTTTTAACTTGTCATGTATGCGGAGGGAGAGAGAGTAGAGATATTTGGAAATTTTGGTAAAAACAAAAAGTGTGGTAATTAGGTTAGTTAATATTCCTCTTGATTTAACCTTGATAGGAGATATCGTAATTTATACTATGTTAAAATTTAATAGCATATAATCTACTGATCATCCCTATTTGCACCCCAGCAGAAAGACATGCACTTGAGGCAACCCTACATGCAAAACCCTCTGCTTATCTTCTGATTTTATTTACCTTGATTTTTATTACTATTATATACTGGAGAGTTGGGTGAGGTGAAAAGGGAGGGAGTAAATGAGAAAAGGAAAAAAAATGTCATTTTAAACAGAAACAGTATGAATGTAGAGCCGACTCCTCATAGTTTAAGAACAATCTACTTTAAACACCTCCCTAATCTTTTGAACAGGAGTAGAGGTTTATCCCTTGTTTCCTGTCTAGGATTGAGTTTCTGGTTCCTTCTAAAGTCTTTTTCATTCTCTTTCACTCCCAGTAGCCCCTTGCATCTTAGTGGCATTATCACCTTGCTTGGGGTGAATAGAGGAGTAGACGTTTATCCTTTGTTTCCTGTTTAGGATCAGGTTTCTGGTTCCTTCTAAAGTCTTTTTCATTCTCTTTCACTCCCAGTAATCCCTTCATCTTAGTGGCATTATCACCTTGCTTGGGGGGAATAGAGGAGTAGAGGTTTATCCCTTGTTTCCTGTTTAGGATTGGGTTTCTGGTTCCTTCTAAAGTCTTTTTCATTCTCTTTCACTCCCAGTAGCCCCTTGCATCTTAGTGGCATTATCACCTTGCTTGGGGTGAATAGGTTTTATCATTTGTTTCCTGCTTAGGATTGGGTTTCTGGTTCCTTCTAAAGTCTACTTCAACTCTATACTTCTAATGTCCCCCACCTAAACTCTGAAATCTTATTTACTATTTGCTCCCTCTCAATAGGTTTGCCTATTATCTGGTTTACACTCATCTCCGGTCTTTTGAACAGGAGTAGAAATTTATCATGTGTTTCCTATTTATAATTAGGTTTCCGGTTCCTTCTAAAGTTTTGTTTTTCTTTTACTTTTAATAGCCCCTTGCATCTTAGTGGTGTTATTGCCTTGCTTCGAGTGAATTGATTAAAAAAAAAAAAAAAAAAAATCTACGAACAGACCTTGATCATGATGGAAGAAGGTTACAAGTAAAGGAGATATAAAAATATTCTTTGGTTTAAGGTCGTAAGAAAATATTCAAAAGAGGCTGCAACTTAAGGTACTTTTTGTTTGTTTCAATGAAATGGTTAAAATAATTTACATTTAAAAAAAAAAAAAAAAAAAATCAAGGATTTTTTAAGGCTGCCCAATATAATAATATTTACATAAGGATAAAGATGCGTATTTGTTTACATGACTAAATCAATAGGTGCAGCAAGAAACCAAAAAAGCCTTATTTAAATTTAACCACTTAGCTACATACTTCACTTCTCTAAATGTCAATCGTGTATGCTTACATTTTACATGAGTTTTAATATTTACATTATTTAGACTGTTATCCACATCTTTATCACATTCACAATATATCAGCCATTGTGCACTCCGGCCTCCTTGATATTTGTTGAAATTTGAACCGAATCCTTTATTTAATCCACAAGAGTAGATTGTTCTAATTGCACATTCCATGACTTTGGATATCTAAGTTTTAGTTAATTTCCCTTGATAACTCTCCAACTATTTGTTCTCTCTGCTGTGGCCAGGGATTGAACTCACAACTCTTTGGGTCAAGTCACTTTTTTGGATCAATCAACCAATGCTTTTATTCACTGGGCCATGTGTTCAGTTTGAAATTCCAACAAGAAGGCCAGAGTGTACAACAATATTTTCTTATATATAAGCATTATAGTTGAAAGTCTCATCAAGGAATAATAAAATGGCTAAAAGAAAATATAGCATGGAGGTTTTAAAATAAATGTCTATTAAAGGGAAACAATTTCCCAGCTCATTTTAAAATACATAGACTGAACACATTCATGAATATATGGTTGCAGGTCTTATTTTACATGGCTGCCATGAGATGTGTACACAAGTGAAAATCGTGTATGTGTGTGTGTGTGTATATATATATATATATATATATACACATACGATTTTCACTTGCATACATATATATATATATATATATATATATATATATATATATGAAGAAAAATATACGAAAAAACAAACAAAAATCCTAATATACGATTATGCCGTTTTAATGTTTAATGTCAACATCGGACGTTTCGGTCTAATAGACCATATTCAGGACATATTTATAAAACATAATTAACAGACCATATACAATTCAACATGAAAAAGACGATGGACATAAAAGCAACACCAATCCAAACAGATAACTGAAATCTTTTATAAGATCAGCGTTCTGTTTTAAATATGATCACGTCGTCGTCACATGGGCGATGTTGTAAAAACGTATTCCTAAAATTTGAGCATTTTGAATGAAAATGAAAAGAATTTTATTTTGATCTAAAACTTATAAAAGATTTCAGTTATCTGTTTAGATTGGTATTGCTTTTATGTCCATTGTCTTTTTCATGTTGAATTGTATATGGTCTATGTTAATTATGTTTTATGAATATGTCCTGAAGATGGTCTATTAGACAAAACGTCGTTGACATTAAACATTAAAACAGGATAAAATATATTAGGATTTTTTGTTTGTTTTTTTTTGTATATTTTTCTTAATACTGTCAGATCTATATCCATATATTTGCTTTCACATACATATATGTATGATTAATATATATATAAAATTTGTCACTTAGCTGATTGATGCTGTATTCAGCACATCTATTCCAAAGTTTTATAGACAAACTTTTTTTGTAATCATTCAGTTCACTCGTCAGGAGT
This sequence comes from Acanthosepion pharaonis, assembly GCA_903632075.3. Lineage (NCBI taxonomy): Eukaryota > Metazoa > Mollusca > Cephalopoda > Sepiida > Sepiidae > Acanthosepion > Acanthosepion pharaonis. The sequence goes on from CAHIKZ030002357.1 coordinate 54,381, forward strand.
TATCAGTAATTATCATGTTCATTATTTTTATATTAAGCTAAAATAATTTATGTACTTTTTTTTATTGACTTTTTTCTGTGTGTGTGTCTCTATACGCCTGTACGTGTGTATATGTGCACATGTATAGAATGTTAAAGTTATTTTGCAATATGCAAAGAAAGAAGAAAAAAAAGTAAATTTCTTAGCTAAAGACAGCACACCATGTGAAAACAAGGACCTAACAGATCAAAAATAAAAAGGTCAACCATTTAACTGGAGGGAGAGATTTGTGTGTGTGTGTGTGTCTCAAGAGAAAGAGACAAACTGACTGACTGATCCCACAGGAAGCCATTATTATCCCGACAATCTGAAGATAAAAATAAAAAAAAAATAAAAAAATGTTACTCTTCCTAACCTGACAACCAACTAATTACTCTTTCCGCTTTTACCTCTGCCTATTTTGGGCTAAGCTCAGTGGTCACAGCAAAGGATGCAGCTTATAAGGCTTATACTAAAAACAGATTGATATATGTAAGTTTTCTACCTTTCCAAAGTTTTAACTGAAGACAAGTAAACAGGGTTCATCTCCCAGACCTGACCTTTCCACTGCATTAAAGCATAAAGGTCAAGGACCAAGTTTTATTGTCAGTAATGACTGAGGACACTATAGTATCTCTGACGGACTCTGCTAAATATGGCCCTGGGTGTCATGTACCATATCAGGCTGGTACATGGATTCTCACCACACTAAAAAAAAAAAAAAAATGATTGTGTAAAATGCATCTCACTTTAAACATTTTTTAGTTGATATCCATATTTGAGTAAACACTTTATTTTTAAATAGTATTTTCATCTATTCAAATATGGGTAGCCAATAAAAGTAACAACATTTAAAGTGATAAAAATCTGTCAGATTAATAAATTATATATATATATATATATATATATATATATGAAAATCTATGATAGAGTGGGGAAAATTTTTTTTTTGTGACACACTTCGACCTTTAGGATTTAAAGTAAAGTGATGTTTATTGTAATGTGATTACACATGTGCATGAAGAAGAGGAGGATGCTGAGATTTTAAATTAAATTTTTTTTAATTACATGTTTGGGTATAATAGTCTATCCAGTTTCATTTAGTTTCTTTTTGCTTTGTTTTTATTACTTTTGTTATTAAATATAACTGAAGATCTGCCAAAAAAGGTGAAATGCTGTAAGAACCTGGGTGTAAGTTTAATGTGAATGATCTAGCGATTAAAGCACTTTCATCTTAGTAAATTGCTTTCTCTTAATTAAATTAGCATTTAAAAAAAAAAAAAAAAAATTTTTTTTTCCATTTTGTTATAGATTTTCCTAAATTTGTTTCAATATATAAAAATTTGTATATAGCTTAGTGAGGAGAGTGCTGAAAAGTAGTTGGCTCAATACACTTCCCAAAACATGACCAAATTTCAGAGTTTTTTTTTTTTGAAGGGTTTTTGGCCAAGCCATAAACCAGAGTACTTCTGATTGATCCACTAGAAAGATGCAACCTTATATCATGTGCTATATCAGATGGGTACATAGATTCCTACCATGCTAAAAAGAAGTGTGTGTGTGTGCATGTACATGTATGTCTGTGTTGTGAGTGGACACTGAGAGGTTCTTGTGCCAATCTACTTCCAAAAATATGACCAATGTCAATTTTTTTTTAATACTAATGTTCTCCCATAATACAAAATCAAAGAGCCACTCAAGGTAGAGGGTTACTGTGCAGTGTTGTATGAGCATAAGAAAAGGCAAAAGATGACGTACATGAGGTGATGTAGGAAAGATAATGGTTAACTTTGGTCTTGAAGAGGTCAAGATTGTAGTGATTGGGGAAAATATCCCGTTGGGAGTCTTTTTTTCCAATGCAGCAGTTCTTGGGAAGAAGCTGTTGGAATGGAACTTTATTGTAATATGAAGGGGGAATGGGGAGGATAGACTCTTGTGTATGTCACATGACAGGTCACAGTTACAAAGGTCAGGGCTGGTGATACCAAGGAGTAGTTCATCAGACCACATGCCATAAAAATAGTGATAGAGTATCAACATATTATCTGTGGGGGAAAGGGGATTGTAGGGTAGAATAATTCATCATCCACAAGAACATGTAAACACTTTTGCTTGGTTAAGCTAAAACCCGACCCTAATGTAAAAAAAAAAAAAAAAAAAAAAAATCACATTTACATATTTAATTACAACAGATATTTAAATAGATCCTTATTTCTTGGTACATAACTTCACTCAGAAATAATGTAGGCTTTAGATTACTCAACTACATAAAGTGTTTTGTTTTCTTCATATTTACTTAATGCTATTTCCTATGACTGTCCGCCAAGGAGTAAGTTGGGGGCATACTCCAGAGGAAGTAATAATACTGTCAGAAGAGGGGGGGGGAGATCACGCAATAAGGATTGTGAGGACGTGCATGTGACAAGAACAGGGAAGAGGGTGCTGACTTGATGCAAAGGAATTTAGCATGCAACAAATAGCAATTAGTAGCATATAACAGCAAAATAAGCAATTTTTTTAACCATACCTCATATTGCAAATCCAACTTGAAAAGTAAAGCAATATTTTCTAAGTTTGACAAATCATGCTAAATTATATATATATATATATATATATATATATATATATATATATATATATATATAAAGAAAGAACAACAAGATATATAATCCAGTGTTCTTACTGATATTTTTATTTTTAGAAAGCAGTACTCAATGTAAATTTACAGAGCATAAATATTATCCAAAATTCACTTGAAGATGAAACAGAAGTATTGCTTTTAATTTTAATTATATAATTAAATTTGAAGATTTTTAGCTTCAGTTTTTGAAACATGGTAATTCCTGTGTAGCAAAGGAACCATATTTTTAAATCAGTTAATATATATATATAAAGATGATGTTTCACATTTATTGAAGCTTCATCACGTTAGATTGATACAGGTTTCCTATTTGTTTATCTTATTCTGTCAGATTTCAATTAACACACACATATATATATATATATATATATACACACACACACTTCTACTGCAGTAGAAATGGTGTTTCTTGGGCAAGATAGCCTGACAGAGCCCAATCCTCTCCAGAACGGTTTTGAATTCAGAATTTTTCCTTCTTGACTCAAAGCCATAGAACCCAGTCTGTCATGTTATTTACCCACAGCTTAGAGGATTCATACCTTTCCCAAGTGTATTGGCATGTAAGTGAATGTAATGGATCCGATTGGATTTCGAACTCGGCTGTCCATTTCCTCAATCCAATCCGCTATCTATTATTTTGCCATGCCTACTATATATCTCACAAATTGAGTGCCGACGTTAAAAAAATAGTGCTCGATGTAATATAACAGTGCTATTAAGTATACATTAATATGTATTTGTTCTTTTTCTTCATGAGTATCACAGGCAAACCCAGAGTTGTGCTACCAATAAAGAAAAAATATATATATATATATATATATATATATATATATATATATATATATATATATATATATATATATATGTGTGTGTGTGTGTGTGTGTGTGTGTGTTTCAAATTTGCTATATTTATAGATAAAAGAGCACTCTGTATTAAGAATAAAGCATTTGGAGATATAAACAGCATGTATAGTGACTTATTTTCATGCCAAACAATGAGATCATTTAAGGCATGAACCTGACAGTCCCTATACACTCTTGATTTCTTTTTTATGTTGAGTATTATATATATATATATATATATATATATATATATATATATATATATATGCATACATCTTCAATTTCATAGCTGCTCAGTAGGATGCAAGAATTTAGATATTGATTCAATTATTTGTAAAGTCTAAAAAAACTATAATTTCAATATGAGACATTGTAACAAAAAAAAAAAAATAAAAATAACCACAATATAATAATGAAATACTAAAACACCAACATGCATACACTGAACATGACAGCAATCAATATGCTTCAACCTAAGTAGATAATCATGAGGGGGCTTTGGGGAAAAACTCTTAAAAAATGTTTTATTTGATCAAATTATGCCACAAATCATAGAGATTACATTTTGATCACCCCCTTTTTAATTATGTACAAATTTAAATACACACAATAGTAAATGTGATAACAGTGAGATTCCAACCCTCAGCCAGACAAGTTGTTTCAAGCTCAAAACCCATATGAATTTTTGGTGCCTCCATCAAATCAAGAGGCAAGGTTCAATACCAGTAAAACATTGTTGATATATGCGATATTCTGATCTAGTTACATGTTCAAGTCCTACTTCAAGTAATTATTGAGTTTATGTATTTCATGCATTTACAGTGGAGCAATTAAGAATTTAACCTTCATCTCATTTTGTTTTTTTGTTTGTGTTTTTTTTTATATTTGAAGATAATTTTTCAAGAGCAGAATAGGTTTTGCACTTGTTTTATATATGGAATAAAACTACCATTCTTGGGAAAGATAGTAGAGTGGTTGCTCCATTGCCTTTTCTATGGTTTAGAAATTCAGAGTTTTCTTTCTCTAAGACTGGTTGCCACTCAAAACTAGAGTTAGAATTTGAACCCTGTTTGCAAACTCCATTTTCTGTAATGATGACAGCTTTTAACCCTGCTTTAGTCACCTTGGATCTCCAAAAATGGACAGTCTCCTGGCATCTGCCTCCCACAACAACTAAACCACACCACCTGCTACACACCCTCATTGAGTCAGCAGAGTAGTGGGAGGGAGCAAAAGAAACCAATTGCCAACTAGGAATTCTGAGTACTTTAAAACTTTTGGAAGTAATAAAACACTCCATGTGACTAATGCAGTGTTAAAGGAGTCAATAATCTGAGCAAAAAGAGAACTGAGAAATCCTTTGGATAAGATTGGATTATCTTTATTGACGCCAACTCGAAAGAGCTACAAGAGAGAAAAAGCACCAGCTGCAAAACTAATTTTTAAATGTCTTTAAATGTAAAAAGAAAATTGTCCTAAATCATTGCTAAACAATTCTTAACATTGAATACTGCTACCATATCTGATCTGGGGTCCCTACTATATATCTCGAGATTCTTGACAAAATCCAAAGTAGGGTTTCTATAATGTAGAAATGCAGCACGACTTTCTCACCGACATGACTACCCAGTTTTTTTTTTTCTACAAATATTTTAATGGCAACTGTTGATGAGCTTTTTCCGTTCGTGCTTCAACTGCATAAATTTAAATTTTCTACCAGATTGGCAACTAGGTCTCAATGATCTACTATTGAACTCATTAGATAGAACCATTTATTCTAACAGCTTCGTTTCTCACCTGTGAAACTTCCAATTTCTTGCTTCCCTGTCACCTACAATCTTCAAAATTTGGAACAACTTTCCGTCTTCTGTTAAAATACTTCCCAGACATTTAAATTCACAATTTGTATCTCAGGTTGTTTCTTTTATCGACAGCCATATATTCAGTCTTCTTTTATCGACAGCCATATATTCAGTCTTCTTGCAATTAAATGCTTAGTCCTTTTACTAGGTTCTGTAATAGTTCTTGTACTTTACTTTCTGTGTCTGCAATCAACACTGTGTCATCTGCATATCTTATGCTATTAACATTGTGGCTGCCATTAAGGAATCCTGGTAGGACTTCTAATTCTCTCAGAATTGACTCGCTAGATAGGTTGAATAAGTCCAGTGAGAAGACACATACTTGCCTTACACACCATTTCTATTTCTGTATATTTACTGAATTCATTTCCTATTTGTATACAAGCAGTTTTGCTCCAAGTATAGGTGCTGGATTGTTCTAATACCCTTCCATATATATATATATATATATATATATATATATATATATATATATATATATATACATATATATATATATATATTTTGAATGCTACTACATTCATTTTCAAGGATTGTGTATGTTTATGTAACTGTTTTTAGTTAATTCAGCATTCTCTCATTTGTTGGAACCAATTTAAAGTCACTCAAGGTGACATCATTTAAATGGTTAAACTGAATTTTTATGTGTATTTTCATTTAAACTTGGAAATTTGAAATAGTTAAAACTTTCAATAGATAGAACTTGTTCATATGATTCAACCAAACATGTTTGAAAATTTGTGTGTGTCTGTTATATATTAAAGAGTTTAAGGACCTTGTGCCTCCCCAAAATCCATGATACAGTGGTCCCCCACTCTACTACATCTCAATTTTTATAAAGTAGTATTCATATAAAATAGTGATTTTATTGTAACATAATTATGTACAATAATGGATCATATGCAATATAGGTGAACAATTCAACTGGAAAAATTGAAAATAAATAAAATGTATCTAAATACAAATTAGGCATATGTCATAGTAGATCATTCCATCTTAAATAAATCAACAATGTTTTGTAGCAATATTGAACAACTTGAGATCTTGTTGAAAAGTGGAATTTTAACACTTTCAACATTATGAATAAAAAAATAGTGAATTTTTTAGGGTTTTTTTTTTTTTGAGACTTAGTATGAGCAAAACAAATTCACAGATTTTGACAAAAGAAAAAAAAATAAATGAAAAACAATGACGTCAAAATCCACAAATTTTTCATACTTTAATGTTAAATTGTGCTCAGTTTAATTTGTAACAAATAAATGTAGGTAGAAAATAAGCAAATTTTGATAAGATAGTGAAGGTCACAAAGCACTGCCCAGAATCTCCAATCAAGCTCCCTCCAGTATGTGTGTGGAGAGGGTTGGGTAATACGTGTGTGTGTGTGTGTATAAACACAAAATATCTTAGGTATAAAATTGGGGAAAATATTTGTTTATGCTACATTTAAATAAAATTAACACCAGAAAAATGTTTTACATTAAAACTGTAAAATACAATAGAAAATAATTTCTTCAAATTTTTGCATTAAAAGGGAGGGTGGATCTGCAAAATTCATATTATATATTTAAACTCCAAGACATTATTTACATAAGTTATCAATACCATAAGTTCGGGATTTTGATTGATTCCCCGCCCCCAAGCTTATCAACTTTTTTGCAGTTTAATTAAAGCCACAATTTTTTTTAGTTTGTAAGAATATTTTTGAGACAATGATCCAAGTTCTACTAATTAACCCATAGCTGAAGGGGAGAAGTGAATTCATACTTTCTCCCAGGGTATTTTCCAGGGTGGAATTTATTCTCGGATTTCTCATTCTTCGCCATTATCCATTACACTACCCATACATCTAAGCTTACAGCACCAGGTATTCCAAAGTGGTCACCTATCTAGGTACTGACCAGGGTCAACATTGCTTTCAAGATATAGCAATCATGACTATCCACACTTTTTTTTTTCTGTGAATTGCTAAACCTCCTTGGGGGAAAGGACAGTGGAACAGTCTCATTGTCCTCATCACAGTTTGAAATTGAGAGCTTTCTTTCTTAGACTGGTTTTCACCAAAGGCTAGAAAGAGAAGAAAGATTCATGCTTACCACCAATAGCATGTGTGTGAAAGTGAATGCATCAAACCAGCCTGGAATTTGAACTATGTGCGCCAATATCCATTATACAACCAGCATGTCTACACTTCTGAATAGAGTGCTATTTATATTAAGTATGTAAAAATTCACCTCTCTCTCAACCAAGTGCTGATAGCTCAGGGGTAAAATCTCTAACTGATGCCAAATCAGTCTGGTTTTGCTCCCAGCTTGAGGCAATCAGATGTCTAGCCACACTGATAAGCTGTGAAATAGTCTGTGGATGACTCTATATATATATATATATATATATATATATATATTTTATTTTCAGTTGCTCTCATAATTGAATACAAGAAAAATATGAACTTCCAAGCATAACTGTCTGCAATGAACTATTGTTAGCAATTGGAGTAATAGTTTACAACAAATTTAACTAAGTAAATAAACCCACACATAACAGTACAAATAAGTACATCCATAAGTCAGATTACTGATGATAAAGCATGCTAAATCAAAAGGTAGTTCTCCTACAAAAGGGGGACACAGGTTTGATTTCTTGAACGTACAGGCCAATAGACAGCAGATGGGCTATACACTGTTTAAGGTAAAAAATTATTTCAAATATGAGTTTACTCTATAATAATGAAGTAATAAAATTATGGGATTAAACAAAAATCTATGAATTCCTTAGAAATGTTTTACCACTCCCTTCCTTGTTAATGCACTTGATTCAGTGAAAAATCTTACGTCAAAATTCAATTAATGAATGTCAAGCTATGAATTTATTGATCCATATTGTGCGTACATTCTTATGTTACATACACCAATCTTTGATTAAGGGTTATGGAAAAAAATGTTTAGTTTTTTGCTTAACTTTTCTGTTTCTGTACAAAGGTACATTGGTTGTTGGTTCTTGTATTCACTTGTATAGAAATAGAAAAGGTTAAGCAAAAATTAAAAAACATACCTTGTCAGTGGCTTTTCAGTAAGCATATATTAATGATGGAGTGGTGCCTAAGTACATAGACACAAAAATAAGTAATTAAAATACATGAAACCTAGTTAAAAAATTAGTAACCAAGTAATTCAGGCACATATAGATTCAAATAAAACCATACTGTAAAAATTAGATGAACAATTTGAGTTGTTTTTAGGCTTTCAATCCGTTAAAAATTGCAAGCATATTGAAAGTTGTTATAGATTTCAACTGGGGATCTAAGGAAATGGTGAGAATTAATATATCTTTAGTGAAACATTGTCAAGCAAGACATTTCTACAGCAAAATAACAAAAATTTAAAAAAAAAAAAATTAAAAATAAAATTAAAAGCTCCACAATATCAAAAGCATTTTAGTGTCATTTTCAGATAATACATTTTGATCAAAATGAGTGAGAAATTCTACAGAATTAAAAAAAAAAAACAAAAAACAAAAAAAAAAACACAAAAAATAAATAAAAGAAAGAAAAAAAAAGTAAAAAAAGAAAACATTTTTGCAATTAAACACAGACCAACCAATGAACAAAAGCAAATAATGCATGCATACCATTGTCATTAAAATTGCCCGAGGAAGGGGCACGGAGGGAGGAGGTAGAGGAGTCTGAACCAACTGAATCAAGAAAGAATTGCAAAGCATGCTCATGTAGTTGTTTGTGGAGGGTGTTGTTGTTGTTTCCACCTCCATTGTTGCTGTTGTCGATAACAGTATTGTTGTTGTTGGTGACCACATTGTCGGACCCAGCAGTGAGGTTGTCAAGTGTCCCTCCACAGCTATTGTATGTGGCTAACATAGCATTCAAAGCGGTGCGCTTCGGACCTGTATAGCAGTATACACAAGAAGATAGAAAATGTACTGGCTATAAACGAATAAAGAATCAATGATGCCAAGTACTTGAAACTAGAGAAAGGGTTAATAAATCTATATTATTCTATTTAGCAACTTGGTATAAATATCTCTGAAGCTAGTTAACACATTGTATCAAAACAGAAATAATTACAGTAGATTGTCCTGTTTAATGGTAACAAGGTTCAAACTAATATTGTATGGAAAAGCAATACAGATTTTAATCGATTCCTGTTTACAACAGTGAGAAATTTAAAGTACAAATCCACTAACAGAAAATTAAATTGCAATAACATGAAAATGTGTTTCCGTTTACTCAAGTTTAAGAAGGAATTTACCATAGTCAGGATCACCGAATCAATGCAAACGATCCTTTCCTTAGATGCATGTGTTTTGCCAGAGGTACATACAGTTTTGAATTCAGAGTTTTCCTTCTAGAAGGATTGCCACCAAAGGCTAAAGAACCCAGTCTGTCCTACTATGTAGCCATAGCTGGGGGGGGGTGAAGGGGAGTTAGATTTATACCTTTCCAAAGTGTTGACCCTAACCGGGATCATCGAATCAATGAAATCGATTCTTTCCTTAGTTTCATAGTATGTGCTTTGCCAGGGCTACATACAGTTTTGAATTCAGAGTTTTCCTAGACTGGTTGCTACCCAAGGCTATAGGACCCAGTCTGTCCTACTATTTAACCATAGTTGAGAGGGGAGAATAGTTGGATTCATACCTTTCCCAAGGGTATTAGCATGTAAGTGAATGTAACGAACTTGACTGGAATTCAAACTTGGCTCTGATTCCTTTATCCAAGCCACAATACGACACTACACCATGCCTCCTCAAGATTAAGTATATGGTAATACAGTTAGATTACAGTAATCATACAGATCAATACATACACAAATACACTATATATCATCCTTGGGCTTTAGCACAGACCTATATTCTTACATGCATAGAATCAATGATGGCTAATACCATCCTGCAATACATTATTGCATGCCTTTTGTACATGTTGATGCAATACAAAAAGAGTTGTAGGTGGGTTAGCTGAAAGAGTCAGACATTGTTCCACCATGTCCTATATGTTCAAGAGACAAATTGTCAAACCAGAATCTAGTTTATTCATACAGGAATGTTCATTTGACTATTTGTTAAATATTACATAATCACTGATGCATCACATCCAACATGCAATGAAATTCTCCAGAATCACCATCCAGCCTCTAGAAAACCCATTTTGCTCCAATGCCTTAAAATGAATAAAGTAGTATGTATATGTTTCATTGGCATGACATCTGCTAACACTGGACTGCATGTATCACCACTTAATGCTCCGGCACAGATGGTGCACCTGCATGAGTGCTACTACATTTCAAGATGATAGAAGACTTAGAAATTTTTCATCAAAATACCTACTACCCCAGAGCATACACATATTACAATCAACATTCCCCTTCAGTGTGTTGCAATTTTATTTTCTGCCAATGTAGGTACATTTGCATATTCTTAATTCTATCAAGAATATTTAGGATTAATATTAGAAGTTATTTTGTAAATATTTTATTTCTGAGAGAATAACAGTTTACACAATACAGAAGAAGGAAGTATTTTATTTAACTTGTATCTTACTGGTATCAATTTCAACTGACACCAATCCCCCCCCCCATACTCTGGCTATTAAAGTTTGTATTTGCTTCATTTCACATGAAAATTTGGAAATTCTCCAACATATTTCAGTAAAATTTTCACTTTTTAGAAATTAGAGTTTCAATATCTGGGTCAGGGGGAGAAAGAAGGTGTCAGTTTGAACTGACACAAGGAGGATATAGGTTATCATGTTAACATTATCTTAGATGTCATAAAGAAAGTTATCTAACTTAAAGAGAAAAACTTGTTTAAAAAGTTGTAAGTAACAAGTAAAGATAACACATCTTCAAAAATTCCTAGCCTTATTTTCTTTTTAAACTGAAAATATACAATTGAACCCCCCCCCTCCATTTTTTTTTTTTTTGAAACATCTATTTCTGTAAGAATGCTATCAACCATACAGGTGATATATTAGCATTGCTAATGAAGCCACCTTCAAATTAAACAAAATAAGATGCAAAATTAATTAAGTAAAGAGACATGCAGATAAGCTTTACACCTGAAGTACACAAAAATGCATGTTATGTATTAGGTATCATCTTTTTATATAGGTAAAACATTAGTAGCTTAAAATGTTAGAAGTAACTAAAAACTTCAGGTTCAGCATGATACAAAAATCTGAAATTGTGACCAAATTCACTAACAAAGGTTTAGAAAACACTTGGTTCCAGAACTGTGAATGTCTGTTTTTTTTGTTATGGCTGAAGATAATTACTTAAGTTATTAATAGATTTTTTATATTAATTCACAGCAAACCTCCAAAATGCAGTTATTGAAGGAGACACCCATTTGAAAATTTACGTAGAAGTCAAAGAGGAAAAAATCTGGTTTTACAAGTATAAAGTGGTTTAATTAGATTTTGGTCACCTTGTAAAATCCACTAACGTTTTCCTTATCAGGGGTTTCAGAAAAACTCTGAATGTAGTTAATAATTGTTAAACTCACTCAGGGTCTTAGGTTTTCTGTAACAAGCATAAATTATAGCATTTGCAATATAATTATACTAATAAAGGAACCTCTATAATTTATGCTTGTTACAGAAGCAAATTATAAAGGTTCCTTTAGACATGAAAATTATTTCAGATATTTTTTTTTAGCTAACTGGTTGAGAAAGACTATTTTAATTAGACAATAAATAAAGTGGACAGTGCGACTTTTCTTTACAAAGTCGCAGAAAGATCTAGATTCAAATAAGCTGATATAAAATATGTATGGCTGGTATGTTTTTTCAAAAACTGAATAGACTACAATAACTTTTGTACTTTAAGATAGTCCTAAACAACAGCTGATTATATAATCCCAGAGAAACCTATAGAATCTCTTTTCAAATAGTAATGTGAAAAGCTTTTTCTGTTTTTTCTCTTTCAAATATGATATTGGTTTTTCCAACATTAAATAAGATACTTGTGTGGGATGAGAGCAATATTTTGAAAAATGGTAGCCAGGAAGGCAGTATTTATGAACTCTTAGGTTGTAAAAGAGGTTGCGATTATGAAAGAAAAAAAAAATACAGATATCTAGAAGTAACAATTCTAGATTATCAGGATGCCGTTAGATGAACATTATTTTAAGGGTTCTTTGAGGGTAACAATTGTTTCAAAAGACTGCTTAAAAGTATAACAGATGCACATAAAGTACTTTGGTTAGGCTAGTTTAGTTTCTTAAACTAGTAAGAGTGAAAATGTTTTAACTAATGGAAGTTTATATATCGCACATTGAGTGCTGGTATTAAAACAAAGTGCTCAATGTAAAATAATAGAGCTATAATTTATATAACAAACATACTTTCTTCCCCCCCCACCAGTAGCAGAACACAGAATATATATATTAAAGTAAAAAGAAAAAAATTCAAGCATTCAGATGTTTAACATTAACCCTATTTCATCTCGATAGTAAAGGTTTTGCCTTTTTGCAATAAATATCTCAACCCCCCCCTCCATGATGCAATATTCCCAACAAGGCAGATCACGGTAAAAGTTTCTCCAAATTGTCTTATCTGTTTTCCCCAGATACATACAAGCATACTGTCTACTTAACTATGAAATCTAAAATTAAGCGATATTTTCTAAGAAAAGCTTTCAAAACAAATGTTTAACAAAATATTTAACCCTTCAGCATCCAACACTCTCAAACCTGCCCTGTAAATATTGGCTCTCAAAGTCTGTGTAAATCCCTGCATTATTTGCAATGATGTCATCATATATTATGGCAGAGTTTACATGGGGTGGGTTATGGCAGGTTGATCAGTAAAAGCCAATATTTAGAGTATAGGTCATATGGCAGTTGATAAATTAGTGGCAAAATTTAAAAGATAATTCAATCTGTCTATATAAAATGCTTCCAAGTTTCAGATGATTATGACAAACCAATTTGTCAATATTGAACACTATAGTTTCAAAATACATAATATTTTGTTCGGCTGATGACATATGTGAAAAAAAAAAAAAAAAAAAAAAGTCAGACTTGCTCGATGATTTCACATGATAACTGATTTTAAATGCTAACAGCCTGAAAATTGAAAAATTACATGAGAAAGATTTTAATTTTAAAACATACAGAAAAAAGTCAAACTTGTACATAAAAATAAAATTAATGTCATAAATTTTGTTTTTTACTTTATACAAATAAAGTCTATGATAACTTAATTTTTTGAAACTTATTGAAAAAAAAAAAAAAAAAACTTTGATAATTAAAAAATAAATTTATACATTAAGAAAAATTTAGAAAAATAAGAATTTTACAGAAAAAATTCAAAGATACAAGATGGAAAAATAATTTCATAAAATAACAAGCAAAAACACAAATTTAAATGACAGGTTAAGATGAATTGGTTAGTACTTTGAATAAAAAGATAAGCACTGTCAGTAGGTCAATAGTTAGTTGTGGCAGAGGTCAGAAATATACAGTAAAGAAAACTAAAGAAAGAATTAGACATAGATAATAAAATAAAAGCATCTGCCCACACACACACACACACACAAAAAAAACAAAAACAAAAAAAAACAAAAAACAATCCCATTTTAGTACAAAGAAGAAAAGAAAACTCAAAGGCACTGAAATAATTGATTAGATAATCAAATAATAATTTAGATATATATTGAACTTAATATTTAATGAACCAAACAAGTAATTAAATTCATTTATATATTTCCTGTCCCATCTGTAGTGGGAAATGAGAAACAAAGAAACAAGATAGAATTGAACAAAACTATACAATAAAAAAAAACTAAAAAAAACTTCCAATACAAAAAAGTAAACCAATCTGCTTTTTTTTTCAAATTAAGATTGACTTCTAAATTCAACTCCAAATGATCATAAAGTGAATTCTTACCAAACTTTGGTTATAATCCATACTGATAGAATTGAACAAAGATTTCAATACTAATATCTTTTACTGAAGCAAAATAAACACTTATGGAAACAAAACAAACAAAACTGACAATTATTGCAGATTTTTATCTTTAAAGTTTTGTATCTGATCCATCCTATATAAAAAGAAGCCTTTGTTGATAGAAAACCAACACTAAATTGATGATAGATACAAAAACCTTAACACACTCTTTTCATTTCAAATTGTTTCCAAATATTTTTTTCTTTTATGCGGAGTATCCATTCAGAACATTGGCAATCATGGCTTTCCAGAACTTTCTATTCTTTGTACTTCTAAACAATATCCCTGAATATTCCTCCTAGTCCCTGCTCTAACACCCATTTACACAAACTCCTTAGGTAGGTTACTTGATGTCTCCCTCTGCCACCCACTCAATATGTCCCGTGAGTGTTAAATTTTCTGAGCCCTCTTGCCTTATTGTGTCCCAGAAATTTCAAGTTTTTTCTGATTTTAAGCACAAATGTCCTTTTAATTCCCATTTTTTTTTATTACTTACCTACAAAGGAAGCATGGTGGAGTAATGGCTAGTGGCTCAGATTGAAGAATCAGAGAGCAGAGTTCAAATTCCAGTAGAGCTCATTACATTCGCATACATGTTAATACCCTTTGGTTAAGCTATGAATTTAATGAAGTTAATTTTCATTCATATATTAATTTCTTAGTGATGAATATAATTATATACAACAAAAAGAAATTGTTTAATTTTTGTCAATTATTATTATTACTTAACTAATGTAACCATGCTGTAAAAAAATTGTTAGAAAGTTTTAATAATGAGATGCAATGAAGAAAAAGTCTTGAAACAATGTATTGAGATTCAATAAAGTGGAGAAAGAATTCACAACTAAAATAGAAGCCAATGAACCATTTAATGAATCTGTTTCCTTTATATTTCTTAGGTGTTCAATGCTATCTCTGATTCATTGATTATTCTTGGTATTATATAGATTGCTTTTTGTTCAATATCTTTTCATGTTAAAAATTTGATGTGTTTCATATAACTGTGAAATGGAAATATCTTTCAGAAGAAAAAGATTAGCAACAGAACGACAATCACTTACTACACAAATATCTGAGACCCTCACAGGAAAAGCTTGAACAAATAAGACTGCAATCTAAGAAACTTTAGATGGGCCTTGGTAATTCACTTTGAGTGTCCTTTTAACTGCATTTTCTTGCATGAAAACGTACTTGTAGACGTCTGTTGGCATGCAAGTATATTTTGTCTAATGTTGAAAGGGTGTGAATTGTAATTTTGACACCGATTTTCAGTTGTTCTATAAACTAGTGATAGGGTAAAATGTTTGTCATTATGAAAGTCAGGATGTATATAAGTCATGATTATGCATTATCTAAACAGGGAGCTACTAAGTCTCACATAACATGAGGAAATCTATTCAGTACTTGATAGCAAGTAATGAGATTCATTTGCCATAAACTGTATGAGAAGAGCAAGCAGAGATATCAATACACACATGTGTGAGATTTTGCAATGAAATCTAAGTGCAGTACTAAGAAACAGGAAAAATTCATTAGAAATAAAGAAATGAATGCTCAACTACTATGTAATATCAATCCTCTTATATGGCTGTGAACACTGGACAAGTTCCTCGCAGATAGAGATCATAGTTGAAGTAACAGAGATGTAGTCCTACAGAAGCATATTGAGAATAACATGGATGAAGCAACAGGGAAATTTTAAAAGCAAAAAATACACTCAGTTGAAATTTCTAGTTGGTCAGCTGTTTTTTTGGTTTTTTTTTTATTTAGCAGCATATCAGCCTCTATTGTTATCATAATTATTATTTAATGCTGAAATCTAAATATTTTGTATGCAATTTTTTTTGGGGGAGGAGATAATGGTTTTAGTACAAGTCTTACTAATTAACCCACAATTAAGGAGAGAAGAGGTGGAGTTATACTTTTCCCCAAGGGTATTTGCATGTAAGTGAATATAACAAACCCAACAGGAATCGACATTGCTTAACTTCTGTGATCATACAGGACCAGTTATTCAATTGGATATTGTCGTAAGCATGAAATTTCTAAGAACACATGACTAAGCAAGAAAAATTGGAGAATTTGACCCTCACAGGATATACTGAAAGCAAGAAAGGTAATGGAAAACATTCAGTAATGTACCTAACAAATTTGTGTAAATGGATAGTAGAAGAGAAACTGGGAAGGAGATTATGAGGGACAAACATTGCCAAGTGGTATAAGCGAGAGGAAGTTGTTGAGAGCCATTATCGCCTCATCCTGAAGCACAAATTCAGAAACAATTTTGTATTCACTTACACGTGCTTAGTTTTAAATATGGATGTCCAACAGTATAGCTACTGATCAAAACTCAAGCCAATAATCTGAATGCCCTACCATTCATGGTAAGCTGATTGTGTCATTAATGTATGTGTGAATATATATATATATATATTCACACATACATTAATGACACAATAAACAGTAAATTCGACCTTGTCTACTGTAAGGTTCTTTGTGGCCAAGACGGTTAAGGCACGTCAGCGTATATGACGGTTCCGTATAGGATGCAGGTTCGAATCCTGTCAAAGAACGGATATTTTCTATGAAAATTTCTCGGACATTCAGGCCGGTAAATGTTATTTAATACTGTTTATCATAAACAGAGCATTTGCTTAAATACTTGTATCTATAAATAACAACGTTAAACATAAAAATGTCTTTAATAAATATATATATATATATATATATATATATAGGCTAAATTCATACAGAAAATTCCAGTTATCTTATCACTACCTAGAAAATACCTACATTTAATTTTTTTTTTTTTTTTTAATTTTATTCCCTAACCACAAGCAAACATTTTCTTTCACCAGATTTAAGATAGCCAAGATACTCCTGGAGGTCAAAACCTTAGTTGACTGCCTACCACCCAGGCAGAGGGAAAGAGAGAAAGAAGAAAAAAAAATTTTTTGTTTTATTTATCATGAGAAAAATATTGTATTACTTAAAGTATTACTTAAAAAATATTGTATTACTTAAAGCATTACTTAAAAATATTGTATTACTTAACAAAAACAAAAAAAAACAAATCATATTCTTCAGATAATTCAATATCAATAAAATCATAAAATATAAAAAACAGAATTTTAACAAAGTCAATTTATTGAAAAATAACATAAAAATGAAATGGCTATCAACAGTATATTATTAAGAGGCACTACTTAATTAGACTGGTCCACTCATAAAAAAATAGGAAAATTTGGTGGGGAAATAAGTCTATCTCAAGACCAAATTGTAGCAGGATGACCACTTAATAGACAACGGTATCTGAGAAACTCATATAAAAGAATACAATCAAAGAAATGTTTTTTTGGGGGGGTTTTTTAACATTCTTTCTTTAGACCCCCCCATGGCAAGACGCATGTCAGAATCAAAAGATATTTATTTGTTACTAAGAAGAGAGGGACCCTGTTCCTAATAGTGATATGGTGAAAAATTGATCCCTGACTTTTACAGGATTATTGGCCTTAGCTATTTTATGAAATATCAATTTATTTTTTGATTTAAGATAAATAATTATGAATTGTAAATGTTTAAAAAGTTTAAAAAGAAAAAAAGAAAAAATTTAATTCAAAATGCTGATATCAGTGATGTTCATACAGTTTCAAATAACAAATTTAGACTAAGGCCAATAATTCTGTAAAAGTCAGGGATCAATTTGACACTGTACCGATATCATAAACAGAATCCCCACATCTAAATCAATAACAAATCGATATTTCTCAATTCTGACAAATGCCGCAGCCTAAGGAATGTCTAAAGAATGCTAATCTGCAAAAATTATTTCCCAAAATTTTCCCTTTTTTTTTTTTTTAGTAGACCCATCTATTTAATTAGTTCCTATTAATGTACCCTCAAGTTCATAAAACAGACAAAACAAGAAAAGCCATGTATATAAAAAGGAAAAGCTGCAGACAAGCAAACAAGAAGCCAACAATAAATGCAATTCTATGTCCACTTCTACATTGCAGTCAACAAAGGCTAACCTGGCACATCTACAACCAAGCATACAGTTTCATGCATCAGAAGTTACTGCCAGGATAATGGCGAAGAGGACAATTGCTTCTGATATATTAGCTACCAGAGTAAGTAAAAGAAATCTATAAAGAAAAAAAACAAAAAGGCTGGTATGGATTTCATTTGAGCTATTTATAAAATCCCAGAAAAGGCTTTCAAAATATTGCTTTAAACTTATTTTCTATTACTGAAGCAGGCATCCTATCTGACCATTTTCTAGAGTTGCAACCAACAAATCAAGTCCCCAAGGTCATTTAAAAACAGATTTTACTAGATTCTAGATTCTCATATTGTAAATTTTATGTAGACTACACTGATACAGTTCCAAGTTTTCTGTGGGACACATACTGTGGAGAGCGGCCTACCAACAAAAAGCTACAGCAGAGAATTGGTAGGTATTGGGATTACATGAAAGCAAAGAGAGATAAAAGGCATAAAAGAGTGAGAAAGAGTCAACTTTAAATTAAGGTAAGCGAGAAATAAGAAAACAGAAAAAGATTAAAGAATAACATAAGTAGAAGATAGCATGTGTGAAAATGTAAGATAGGTCCCGGGTGGGGGGTGGATATGTGTGAACAGAAGAGCAAGCAGTGGAAGGAGAGAGGGAGGGTAAAGAGAGAGAGAGAGCAGTGGATGGAGGGTAAAGAGAGAGAGCAGTGGATGGAGGGTAAAGAGAGCAGTGGATGGAGGCAGTGGATGGAGGGTAAAGAGAGAGAGCAGTGGATGGAGGGTAAAGAGAGAGAGCAGTGGATGGAGGGTAAAGAGAGAGAGCAGTGGATGGAGGGTAAAGAGAGAGGGCAGTGGATGGAGGGTAAAGAGAGAGGGCAGTGGATGGAGGGTAAAGAGAGAGGGCAGTGGATGGAGGGTAAAAGAGAGGGCAGTGGAGTGGATGGAGGAAAAGAGAGAGCAGTGGATGGAGGGTAAAGAGAGAGAGCAGTGGATGGAGGGTAAAGAGAGAGAGCAGTGGATGGAGGGTAAAGAGAGAGAGCAGTGGATGGAGGGTAAAGAGAGAGAGAGAGCAGTGGAGGGAAAGAATTATTGTCAATTATTAATTTCTGATACTTCATAGCAACAATAGTTAGTATTGTCATGAAGAAAATAAATCCCATTCCATTGATTTAGATAGAAAACCATCTACACTGAAAAGGTCCTCTGACAAGTAAGGAAGACCATCATTTACAAAATCTTTAATCAGAATTAGCCTGCATAACAAAAAAATATGTATTACAAGAAAGAAATAAGGGCAGCAAAAAAAAAAAAAAAAAAAAAAAAATTAAGAAATCCCCCATCCCATAGCATTAGCTAATAGCAATAAATAACAGAAACTGCAGACCAAGAGATAAGTTGGCTAAGCGACCCTCAAAACCAGATGTAAGAAGAACAGGAAGTGACCCAAAATGGCTGTTTCTCCCAGTTCGCAGTTCTTTCCTTGAAGTAGCAGAACTTTATCTTGTAGAGAGCTGCAAGAGACCCTCCTAAATCTTACTTCACAAAAATAGATTTTGAATGTTTCCAAGATGAAACTGAATCTTAAAAGAACAAAAGCAGGAGTCATCTTTTGCACCACATATAAAATCAAAAGAACATGGTCTTAGCAAAGTCCGACCAATGGAAACCTCCAACTGAAACTTACAGGCTTGTTTGGAAAGCATTAAAATAACAAGGACTTAGGAACTGGTTTTAACCTACGTTAAAATATAAGCAGAGAAAACAAATATAATAATATACACAAGTCACTGTTTGCAAGAGTTGATTAAAAGTAAACTATCAACCAGGGTCAATTGGTTGGCATATACTGTTTAAACTGCCTAACAAAACACCCTTTCACACTCAAGGCAGGGAAGTGATGGACAGCAATAGCAGAGGGTGGCAACAATTTGCTCATGCAATCTTCAGGTCTGAAGAAAGTGTTCAACTCCTGAAACAGACTTGTTGACCTCAGTGTCCAGTTTTATATTTACATATGCTCTATTCCTAATATTGAGCACTTTTATCCATAAATAGCATACCTCAAAACTATATATATATATATATATTTTTTTTTATACACACACACACACACACACACACACACAGAGGGTGTGATGAGTAAATTGTCACCATTTTATATTTTTCATTTTGTGTATGCATGTTGCTTGTTACTGATTTTGTCAACTGCACGGTAGAGTAGACTCGGTTAGGGACCATCAATGAGAAAAAAAGCACCAAGACACAATTCACCCCACCAGAAATTTGGAAACGGCATGCTGTACTACATGGCATTCACACCAGGAGCTTCAATACAAACATTTCAGAGCGTTTGGGTGTCAATCTGAGGACAGTGCAGAGGATTCAGAAAGAGTTTGTTGAGTCTAATGGTTATTACAAAGGTATCTGGAGTGAACACAAGTGATGGCACCATTATGCCTCCATTCATCTTCCCACGGCCTCAAACTCAACACGGATACCTACATCAAGTGTCTTGAAGAAGTAGTGCTGTTCTGGGTCAAAAGGGTGGCTGCTGCTGGTCTGACAACTGGACACTGTACCATGCCACACAAGCAGGAGAACCCAGTCATGGCTGTCAGACAATTTCTGCAACATCACCCCTTATATCTGGCTACCTAATTCCACAGACTGAAACCTCTTCAACTATTATGTATGGGGTGCAGATGAGCAAGAAAACTCCTTGTAATACCAAATATGAACTGAAGGCAAGGATTATGGCAGGAGATTGTCCAGAAGTGTTGCAAGAGATTGTGAATTCATCTGGGGGTGATGGCTGAAGTCAATTTGATTTTATTGAATAAATTTACTCTTTAGTATTTAAAGATATTTTTGTGTAATTTTGGTAAATATATTTGTTAAAATGAGACGTTAATGTTATTTTCATTTTTGCATAATTTAAACAAAAATTTATCCATCACACCCTGTGTGTATATATATTTTAAATCAATTTAATTTTTAACCATTTTATTTACTTTTTCCATATGTAAATGAACCTCTGTACTAAGTTGCCAGTAAGTTATAAATATTGAGGTTGTGACCATACCCTACCATTCTGACAGATTCAACAAACAAGCTATTGATCCCACATTGCGTTTCATTGTTTTTTTTTTGGGGGGGGGTAAGGTGGCTTGCTGGTGAAGGCTGAAGCTGCCAAGGTCAGGATATGTTCAGAAGACGAAGTCAGGAAAAAATTCACTTGGACACACTGAAGATAACAGACAGTATTTACAGGGAAGAAGAATTATGGCTATTACAACCAAGATGAGACCATTAATCAGTGTATTCTAATTATATACACTATTTCTGATATGAAAACACCTCTCTCTTGCTATATATATATATATATATATATATAATTCAAGACCAATTTCACATTTCAAAATACCACTGTAAAAAAACAACCAGCCCAAAAACAAAGATTTCATCAGGAGAGTATAGCAACCCAGACAAGTAAGTGTCCATAACTGCTTACTTTACAACAGGCAATGCATTAAATTCTGCACAGGAAAAAGTAAATAAGCTTTTTAATCATCTCCTCAGATTACTCCAAGGAATCAGACCAATCTCAGCTTTGAGATAAAACATCTGCTATGTCACCAGCAAGGCCACCTACAGAACCAGACAAAGCAGAAATGAAAAACAATGCCAGTGCTATATATATATATATATATATATATATATATATATATATATATATATATTATACACACAACTTACCAAATGCAGAACAATTACTGATTTGAGAGAATGCAGCTAGCACTACAGAATAAACCACTATTCATTGCTTTCAAATTTTTACAGTATTAAAAAACAGAAGCTAGTGGAGAGAATAATGAATGGTCAAAATTTAAATGCAAATTAACACTTGTAACAGAAGAAAAATCCTACCAACAAAAGGTAAATGATCACTTTCTTGCAAGATCAACAGAAGCATTTTTGTATCGAGCATTTCCTTCAGGGACTATAAAACCTTGACAGAGCTAGCTGATTTATATATAAGAAACCTTTTAGTATTAGATAAAATAGTGTTAACCATCATGTAATAATTGTGATTGACCTTTCCTTCATTAGTTCATACAACCATTACACACAGCCAATACTTAATAAATAATTGACTGTTTTGATTGCATAGAAAGACAAAAGATAAACACACTACTTGGTTTTAGTGAAAGAAAGAAAGAAAGATAGAGTTTAACATCTTCTGCTAATACCTCATAAATAATAGACTATTCTGATTTGATCGGACAAAAGACATTTCAAAGACGCTACTTGGTTTCAGTGAGAAAATAAATGAAAGAATTGAAGATGTCATCAATTTCAAAACTTTTCATTTTCGTTTCCTCCATACTTCTTAAAATAATAACCAGTATTCACATTTATGATTGTCATTGCAATATTTTCCTAAAGTTGTTAATATTTAATGAGGTGATAGGGGAATTTCTACAGATATTTTGTTGAATTCGCCATCAGCTCATTCAATCATTAACTTAAGAATTATGATTCATCAGAAATTTCAAATAAGGAAATCATGAAATTTTCACGAGTTAAAACTAGTTATTAATTTTGGCCAGTAATTTCTTTTCATCTTAATATTTATTGCAACTTTATTTGGGCCTCAGTTAATAGTACAAATAGATCAGAAATAAGGATTAAGTTGCTGAGGAGACAAACTCATATGCGCTTATGATTTGAACTACAAGGAACTTAGTGATGAGCAAAAATCCTGATCTAATCTTATAAACCCTCACTTTCTTAATCTCTCTCAGTGCCAACTTTGGTTACTAATATTTCTATTGTAAAAACAAAGTATTAAGAAAATGTCATTGGAAACAAAGAAAAGAGTGCTGAATTTCTATTTTATAGCTAGTCTCCTGTATGGCAGCGAATGCTGCACAATTTCCTTACAGATGAAGAAGAAACTTGAAGCAATAGATGTTCTACAGACAGATGCTGAGAATACCATGGATTGAACATATGAGCAACAAGGAAATTTTAAGGAAAACGAGAATTAAAAAGGGTCCTAATACTTAAAAATCAGAAAGAGCTAAAATTTCTGAGAAACATTGAGGAAAAATGGCTAAGAAAATTTAACACTCACAGGACGTAATGTAAGGAAGAGCAAAGGGAATCAACACGTAATCACCCTACTGAGGTTAGATGAATGGATTACTTGATTGTTTTTTATGGTCTATCAACCTTTTGCAGATTATTTAAAGCCAGAAAATATTTTTAGATTGTAAGAATTTTTTGCAGATATGGGAAGGGTATGAATCCATCTCTTAAGTAAATATAAAAACCCAACTGTAAATGAAACTCGGCACTGTGATTTCCAATTCCAAGACGTTGTACATTACACCACCTGCACATCCATGCTTACAGTATCTGGTATTCTTTTAGGTGAATGGGTGGCAGATTGGGAACAAAGAGTGACAGTCAATAGGCAAATGTTGTTTAAAACAATAAAGGGACAGGCAATTGTGGAGTGACATGATTATCCACATTTTGAAAGGATGCGGCACAAAGTATTAGTAACAAACATGTTAGTTTTTTTTATTTATTTATTTCTAAAACTTATTTCTGGACAACATTGTTTATTGTCATAGACTTGTGGGCTAATTTGTGAGAAAAAAACAAAAAATTAAAAAATTAAAAAAAAATAAAAATTATTAAGAGTAAAGAAAGAAAATTCCTAGCCAAAATTAATAAAACTCATTTTGTCACTTTGTTTATCAAGAAAGGATTGTCCAGAAATTAAATAATATAAACAAATCTTTGGGACTAGATTACTAACCTCTATTTTACCACAAGACATATTTTAGATGATTAGCAATAGGAGTTCAATCCTCACTGAATCCCCAAACATTTGTATCCCAAGTTCAGTTTATTAAATACAATTCTTTCACTTCCATAATTATGCAATATATATATATATATATATATATATATATATATAATATATATAATATATATATATATATATATATAATATATATATAATATATAATATATATATATATATATATATATATATATATATATATATATATATATATATATAATATATATGAAATTATTATTACAATCCAAGAATTATTTTGGCTTTAAAATGTTACCCCTAAATTCTTACAATCCAAAAAATATTTTGGCTTTAAATAGCCCATAAAAAGGTTGATAAGCCATTAAAAAAAAAAAAAAAATCATTGGTCAAGCACAGTTTAGAATTCAAAATTTTCCTTTTAGACTGACTGCCACCCAAAGCTAAAAGTCCAGGTGCTACTCTGCTATTTAACCTATATCTAGGTAGAGAAGAAGAAACATATATGCCTTTCCCAAAGGCATTTGTGCAAAAATGAGCCTAACAAACCAGACTGGAATTGAAAAATTTTCTCAATCCCAGCTACAAAATTTATGTTTTTATTCATTTTGTTATTACTTTTCTATGCATAAATATATATTTAATATGCATATAATAGCATTATTCTGTCAGTAATCAGTGAGATATGTAACCATAATAATGATATATGCATTGTCAACATGGATGTCATTTCTGTAAGTCTATCTAGATATTCCATGAAGGCTTCTAGCATTTAAGATTCCCGGAAACATGTTAATTCATATATTTACATATATAAAAACACAATATTTCTATAACTGTAGCTGCCCTTCTTGAAATATTTTATATAATACTTGCAAAAGTAGGGAGAGATTTTAGACAATGGTTAGCATTGAAAGTATAAATTTGTTACAAGAGGAGATACAAAGACTAATTGCAGAAACTTCTTGTTTAAACTTATGACACATTAAAAAAAAAAAAAAAAAAAAAATGAATAAATAAATATTTACAAATTATCCCATTTTAATTCACCCCCCCCCTCAACAGAATGGAGCATGCCAGTCATGCAAAAGTGTAAGACAGTGAAAAAGCAGTAGAAATAAGGTTATCCTCCCATAGCAGTTTTGTTTTTTTTTTTTTAAATAAAATCCCAAGACTTTTTTCTCCTAAGAATTTTTAAAAAAAAAAAAAAAAAAAGAAAAAGAAAAAAAGCCCTTTATATTAGGAAAAAAAATGTTTTTATAATTTGCAAAGCACAAAAAAGACGAAGAAGCAGCAGCAGCAAAAAAAATATATATATAAGTGAACTGAAGTAGACAATGAGAGAGACAAAAAGACAAATATAGCAAGTGGTGGGGGCGGGAGCAGTGATGGTTAAGTAATGGTGTGGGATTGGGGGGAGATAGAGAAAAGAAAGAAGAAGCAGACTTTAAGGTATCAGAATGAATGAAAGGGGCAGGAAAATAGATGGAGAGAAAAAGAGGGGTAGAGTAATTAATGATAGAAATAGAATAAGTGTGTATATATATATATATATATATATATATATATATATATATGTGTGTGTACACTAGCAGAAAAGACACCCCTGAGCAACAGAAAGAAAATTGAATTTAAAGAATCATTAAAATTAATAATGTGGATAAAAAAAAAAAAAAAAAATTTTTTTTTTTTTTTTTTTAATTCTCTCAAGCCGGATTCCCACTTACTGCAACTATCAAAGATTACAGTATCATTAGTAATTGAGCTGATCAAATCTGATACCAATTTAGTGCACTTATTGGCACCAGAAGCAGCAGTTTAAGCAGACTGACAGACCAAGTGGGACATGAGATTAAAGAAACATAAAATTCATTACTAATATTTAGTTGCAAAATTTATAATTAAAAAAAAAAAAAGAAAAGAAATCGTTTTTTATTTTTAATATCTAATAGAAAAAGATATGGTATCTTAAGAAAACAAGTCAACTGAAATATGTACATGTATAAAAACCAAAGCAGTTTTTCTTTTTTTCTAAAGACCAGGAGTAAAATTTACTAAAAATAAAAAATTTAGCTGATCATACTTATCAATTAATCATTTGTGTATTTGCAACCCGGTTTTTTTTTTTGGGGGGGAAGGATTTCATATATATATATATATATATATATATATTATATATATATTAGTCATCCACAGACAGACTGTTTCGGTGTATCACAGCTCAGTGTGGCTAGACGTCCGATTGCTTCAAGCCGGGATCAAAATTTGACATCAGTCAGATATCTTACCTCTAAGTCATCGTCACACAGATATACCCCTCTCTTTTCTTACAGATTTTACAGCTCAAGAACAGATCAACTAATACATTGCGGTTACAACAAAAGGAGTTCAATAACTTGAACAATTCTTGGAATGATAAGGACTTCTCAAAATTAATCTATTTGATTGGTGCCCAGATTTCATTTGTTTTGCACATAGAGAGCTAAACCCTATAAAAAAAAAAAAAAAGTCAATATTAAATAATTCTATGAACCCGTCTAATAAATAAAATCATTCAAATTTGTTCAAGGCCATATGTAACGAGCACCCAGTAAAAATGCTAACCATTATATCACAGTAAAGAAAAGCAATTTTTTGTCATTATTTATTAAAAACAAAATGTGGGTCATTGATTTTATGACTAAAACATTATTTTAAATATTTTAGATCAATAATTTATAATTATAATTTACATAACCAAATTTCTACAAGATTATTTTTAAAACCTTTGAATGGAATTCAACACAGATAAATCCCAAATAATAGTAAATACCACAAGCAAAACTAGTACCAGCATCACCCTGGACAGTGAAGCACCAGAGGAAGTGTACAGCTTCAAATACTTGGGAGTAATCCTGTCAATAGATGGCAACTACAACATAGGAAGCAGCACATGGATCACCATAGCAGCAATGACTAGACTGGTAAGGATACGGAAGAGCAACAGCAGCTTCCATACCAAGTTCAAGCTCTACAAATTTCTGGTTGCATCTATCCTCTTCTACGGGTGTGAGACTTGGACACTACTGGTTGAGGCAGGAAAAAGATCCAGGCCTTTGAGAGAAAAAAAAATGCTTGAGAAAGCTCCCCCATATCTCCTACTGGGAGCACAAAACCAATGACTATGTACACAGCAAGATCAAAAAGACTTGTAAGCTGACAAGAATCTCTTCTTGCACTATTTAAGTGTTGGAAGATGTCATGGTTTGGCCATGTCAAAACAACCTCTGCAAATCATCATGTAAGGCACTGTTGAAGGTAAATGGGAACAACAACACAAAAGCTGGTCAGACAACATCAAACAGTGGACAAACATGACAATAATGGAACGCTTGAGAGCCACTGCCAACAGATTATCCTGGAGGAGGCTGTCTGTTTCTTCTGTCCTTAAATACCCCCACCCCGACAATTGAAAGCACCAAGGGACTGAAGATGATGGATGTGTGCATAGCATAGTGGCTATTGGCACAGAAAGTGAGATCGGTGTGCCAATTTCAAATTCCAGCCAAGGCTGTTGCATTTGCTTTCACACAAATACAAGTGAAAAAAAATATGAATCAATCACTTTTCCCTCCAGCTAGGTGTTAATATCAGGGCAGACAGAGCTCTCTAGTCTTGGGTGGCACCAAGTCTAAGAGAAGAAAAACTGAATTCAAACCCAGCCTGAAAAGGGACAAGCTCCATCAGGCTATCTTGCCTTAGACACGCCTTTACTGTTATAGCTGAAGTACATGTGGCATCCCTACTACACTAATGGGTGAAAGGGCCCATAACATGACATTATGTAAGTAGTAATGTTATTATTTTTATTAAATTTATGTCCCTTAGTAAATTTTTTCCTATTACGATCTTTCCTAATCCCTGTTCTGTCAACCATAAGCCTGATAGGTAGATTATGCCTTTTTTTCCATTGTTCCTCTTGCTTTCAATCTGTCCTGTGAGCATCAAATTTTTCAAGCCCTCTTTCCTCATTATGTTTTAGAAATTTCAACTATCTTCTTCTGTTGATACGTATGTGTTTATTTTGTGTCTATTTTCTTTAAAACTTCATCATTGCTCAAATGTTTTGTCTATGGTATTCTCAGTATCCTTCTGTAGAACCATATTTCTGTTGCATTAAGTTTTCATCCACAATAAGATGGTCCAGTATATAGGAGGACTGATATTGCATAACAATTAAGTATGGTTTTCTTTGTTTCAGACAAAATTTTCCTGTTTCTTAATACTTTGCTTAGCTTTTGGAAGACATCTTTCACTATCCCAATGGCCCTTTAGATCTTGGTGTCACACTTTCTATCCTCTGTTAAAACACTCCCCAGATATTTAATTTTTTGTACTTGTTTGATTTTGGTATCTCCAATTTGTAATTTGCATGATGGGCTGTCCCTTTTGCTAACAACCATGCATTCTGTCTTTTTACAAATGTTTAGAGCTTTCTCTTCACTTTTCTTCTGTAAGAGTTTTCAATGAAATTTTCCTGATCCTTAGTACCTTACTTAGCTTTGGGAAGCATCTTTGGATTTTGCTATCACATTTTCTATCCCCTGTTAAACTAGTTTAATTTTGGTATCCCCAATTTGTAATTTGCATGTTGAGTTGTTTCTTTTACTGACAACTATGCTTAGTTTAAAAACAAAAGGTTACAACTTGGAGACTTTTCACAACTAATTGACAGATGATACTGTCCATTTTCTTTCTTGAAAACAATTCATTTATTATCTTCTAAATAAATAGATCTTTTAACAGCATACTTCAATTAATCTGATAACATTCTTTATAGATTGATTGCCACATATCAGTCAGTCAGTTAAGTGCCATATGTGACACATGCTTGGGCAATCATGTCTCTTTAGATTCATGACAGACTAAGAAGATTTTCCCACATTAGGTTACTATTTCTTTCTATGGTAGACTGGTTGCTAACCAAGGCAATAGGACCCAGTCTGCCATGCTGTTCAACCTATACCTGGGAGGGAAAAGAAATGGATTCATACCTTTCCCAAGGGTATTAGTGCATCAGTGAATGTAACACACTCACCTGGAATTCAAAATTGGCTCTGATTTCTCATTCCAAGATGATATCCATGATACCAAAACGCACACATGACACATATACAATTCTATGAACCCAAAATAATTACAATTCAATCTTGCCTCTTTTGGTCATCCATATATCAGATGTCTTATGCTTGTAAGTTTGAGCAGGCTTTCATCATATACAGGTAAGAATTGAATGAAATTGACAGGCAACAAACACCTGTGATATGCTTTGTGTCTCACAAAGCAAAAGATATTACCCTTGATAAGCATCCTATTTCTTTTTGTTGGTAGAGATGAATGCCATGTTTCAACCACTGAGCATCTTCTGTAAATCTTTCATTTCACAAGTCTAATAATTTCAAGCAAATTTGGCTTTAAAGATTTCAAAGGGAATACAGATTCATTTCCAGTCAGGAGGCACATTTTCCTTAGTAAGACTTTTCTATCTAAGCCAGCAGGCATGACTTGAAGATTAATTTGAAGCTCCCACCTACTAACACAGTAATTAAATCATTTATAATTTTCATATTCCCCTTTAATATTAAGAAGAATAAAAGATAGAAAATATAAGAAGAAGAATAAGAGATAGAAAAGAGGGGTAGAAGAAATGAAAATGAGGGAGGGTTGGAAGGAAGAGGGCCAGTGGGAAGGGGTATGGGAAGAAGGAAGAGAGATTAAATAGAGAAAGATAGACAGAGAGATCACACAGATCACTCACTTTGTACTCCTTTCTTGCCCTTTCGTTCCTTTTTATACTGTTCTTTCAACTTGGATATAAGTTGCTGATCGACACCCCATTCCTCAGTAGGCGACAGGTCTTTCTTCTCTACGTAACACATACAGAAGTATGATTTTAAGATCAGGTCGAGTATGT
This sequence comes from Acanthosepion pharaonis, assembly GCA_903632075.3. Classification (NCBI taxonomy): domain Eukaryota; kingdom Metazoa; phylum Mollusca; class Cephalopoda; order Sepiida; family Sepiidae; genus Acanthosepion; species Acanthosepion pharaonis. Next base: position 84,522 of record CAHIKZ030002357.1, read on the forward strand.
ACTTTATTTTCTGACAGCATTTTTTTTTTTTTTTTTTTTAAATACTTTGAAAGCAGTAGTGAATTATAAACAGCAGAACGTGGATTTGGACAGAAGAAATAAAAAATGTTAAGCAGGGTGACTTAGACAAATCAAACAATTCTTTTTTCCTTTATAGAAAAACTGATGGGTACAAGAACGAAAAATATTTTTCAAATTAAAAAGATTTTTTTTTTTTCCAAATTTTGAAACAAAAAATTTTTCAATTTAAAAAAAATTTGTTTTTAAATTTAAAAAAATAAAAATAAAAAATAAAAATTACAAAAAAAATAACAAAAATAAAAAAAAACCCAGGAAGAATTCAATCTCCTGTCATTACAACAGTGGTAAGATTACTACTGTCAATTTTGGTGACTTGATTTATAAGACTCATTTTCTGAGCTCATTAATATACTCACAATCAAAAATGATTAAAGTAATTACATAGGCAAATATACTAATCCCTTAGATGTTACTCCCTGGCACTTTTGCTTAGTATCCAATTGTAGTATCACTACACACACTTGTAGTGTGTGCATATGTTTCTTATTACTATATTTTTTTTACCAGCACAGTTAATGATCAAAAGTCATACAAAAGAAAATGTGTCTCCAGATTGAAATCAAACCTGTATTCCCTGAGTAATCTTAAAATTAGATGCTTTACTATTGGTTTGAAAGCAGTTTCCTAAATTAAAAAGGAATACATGATAGGTAATTGTCAGGAGGCATATTTTCTTTAACAAGACTTTCAAGCTCTAGGCCGGTAAATATCAATTTTACTGTTTAAAAGGGGGGAAAAAAACACATACCAACTAAATATAATCTTTGTAGTAATAAGAAAAAATGTTGGACTAAAAAATCCATTTGTAGCTTAAAAAAAAGAAAAATAAATAAAAAGAAAAAACACACACACACAGATTATTAGAAATACAGAAAAAAAGGTTTCCTTTTCTGCCAGTATAGGAATAAATAAAATGAAACAGCCTTAAAATTGCATCTACTAAAGGTTAGCTAAGAAGGATGATGCCAAAAGCCATAGAAATTCAATTGCCACCTCTACTCTAGATTATTCATAGAGATGCTGAGTTATTTAAAATAAAATACACAGAACCAAAGCAAGTCATTGCTAGTGGTTACAGAAAGTAGCTATTAAATGCTAATGTTTACTGTACAAATAAATGACCTGTTAAGGGATTCACTGTAGCATACAAAGTTTAAGAAGTCAGAATAATAAAGTAGTGTGTGGCTGCCACTTGTAACTTTGTAGGTTAGGAAAAAAAAAAAAAGAAAATGTTAAATTAATTCTAAAAGAATGAAACATGCAGACATGATTCAAACAATGCAATAAAAAAAATCTATTGGCCATCATTATGTGACAATAATTCAAACTATAAAAAAAAAAAAAAATTGCAGCAATACACAATGCATTAGATTGAATAAGGAGTAATTTCATTTTTTTTTTTTTTTTTTTTCACCCCCATTTTCAACCTTTAACACACTGCATTATTCACTACTTTCCTTCTCACTATATTGTTTTTCAAGGCTACTTAATTTCATTAATGGTTATTTTCTGTTGCCATAGCAGGATATGACAACACAACTACAAACTTCAAGCTTGTTATCATTAATTCATCTGAATCACTTGCAGTGACAGGATAAAACTTTTGCTTTACAAATAAAATCACCTCCAGAAAGGTCAATGAAGAATATATCATCTTCTCTATGGTTAAGTGGCCAAATGTTTTGGATATTTGCTTTCCAACCAAGAAACCAGTGTTTGACTCATCATGGTCACAGTATCAGGGAGATGATTTCTTGATATTATCAGTCTTGGAGAGGGAGGGTCCCAGTGTCTGAAAACCACAACATAAGTTTTAATGGTGATTGTATCATCTTAACTATAGGTGAGTGGTCAAGTGTTTTCCAACCCAAAAACCTGTATTTGAATCTCATCATGGTTGATATGTTAGGAAGATGACTTCTTGATGCTATTGGTCTGGGAAGGCGATCACAGCATGTGACACACTGGAAAATGCCTGAAAGCCACACTATAGGTTGACCCAAACCTTGTGAGTAAAATTGTGTAGATGGAACTATTTAGAAATCACTAAGAGTTCTGCTAGAACAAAGTCACAAGTTATTGTGACCGAGGGTTTGAGCATAATGGCATTGTTCCATCTGATTGTGCCAGAATATGCACTCTCCTAGAAACTGTAACTAAAGTCTGTTTAACATAGTTACAGTATGAACCATAAAAAAAAAAAACACAAATGTGTCCGAGTAAAAATCTACAACAAGGATTGCCTAGACACCCTAGCAGATAAGCATACTCAGAAAGCATCCTAATTATTAATTATAAATGGCAGTTAAGAATAAATTGGGAGTAAAATTTACGTTCAACAAACCTCAACACAAAGAGCAGTACAGTGAAAAGAAATAATCATTAAGAATGAACCCCCAAAATTCCACTCCCTAAAAGAAAGGTAAAGTTGTGCATGTGGAGGGATCATCAGAGTATTATTCATTTAGAGTTGTTAAAATGCAAGGAAACACTAAATGCAGTTGCAATATGTTCATAAAAGTTTGATCAAAAAGCACCCTGCAATCATCATTATGTTGTTCTGCTCCATGACATTGCAAAGTCACATAGAGCCGGAATAATGCAGGAAAAAAATTTTAAACTCTGCTAGCCATATTCCCCTAACATTGTATCAGCCAATCATGTTTTTCAATGGTTGAAAATATGTTGATGGTGAAAATTTTCACTAATGAAAACCAGATTCAAGAGTTTATTGAAAACTTTTTCCCACATCAAAACTTGTGGAATTTTATTCAAAAGGTATCAGAGCTGCTTGATAAGCGACAATAAGTCGTTGCAAATAATGGTGAATATAAAATTGAATAAAATGTAGCTGTACTTTATTTTTTTGAAGAATGAAGTTGATGTAAAGAAAAAAAAAATTATAACTCAACAGTATCATAGTAATAAGAAAATATGCTTGTAGTAATAAATAAAACAATGCCATTTTGTTCATTTTTAAGTTTCTTAATGCAATCTGACAGGGGGTGCTGAAAAGCCCCAAATGACTTATCAAAATCTGATAAATGATTATCAGAAATTTTCCTTTAATATCTTCCTAGTCAAACTAAAAACTTAACTTTGTACAGCCAATGTCCCATTATAGTTGCAACATTTGCATACATATTTCATACAACTATGATGAAAAAGGGGTATTAATAATCTGATCAATGTTACAAGTTCATTAAATGAGGAAAATTTGCAGTTAATTTTTTTTTTTTTGCAGTTTTTGATAGCAGAGGCAAAAGGAAAGGGCTGATAATGAGTAAAACAAAGTTTGTAATCAGTTCAAATCACCCAATTTGAGAGTAATAATCAGTACAAAAAAGAAAACAGAGAAAACCGTTTTAAAATAATAATAAAAAAAAAAAAAAAAAATAACAAAAAAACAGTATGTACCCATCAGCTATCTGATAAACAAATCTTCAATTAAAGGTTTAAGTCAACTAATGTGTCTTGAAATATGTAATTTTGTATATAAAAAAATGTAGTTTTATACAAGATGGTTAACAAAAAGTAATGGCTTCTCTCCCAGAAGAATTCTATGTTAATACTCTTAATTCATGTTGTAAGGTGATTCTCACTGTAAAGTATAATTATACAGGATGTTCCCCATTAAATGTTGTTGCTTCTTTAAATTATACAGGATGTTCCCCATGTTGTCACTTCCTTAAATTTAAGAGGATGTTTCCCATTAAAAGTTGTCACTTCTTTAAATTTAAGAGGATGTTCCCCATTAAAAGTTGTCACTTCTTTAAATTTAAGAGGTTGTTTCCCATTAAAAGTTGTCACTTCTTTAAATTTAAGAGGTTGTTCCCCATTAAAAGTTGTCACTTCTTTAAATTTAAGAGGATGTTTCCCATTAAAAGTTGTCACTTCTTTAAATTTAAGAGGATGTTTCCTATTAAAAGTTGACAGTTCTTTAAATAAGCATCAGAATAAACCGGGTGAGGCTGAAAAACTTTTGCAAAAACTAGTCTTTTACTTTAAAATTATATTAATGCATTCAGAAAACTTAAGCCCTACTCTTATATCCAATATGTTTTTAATACAAAACTATTTCAGAGTGGAACAAAAAAAGTTCCAGCATTATTATTATATCGCAACTGGTATTTAAAACAGATCTTTTCTTTGGTCATCTATATCCCATTTGGATTAAATTGGTTAAATAAATCTTATTTACATTGACATGACTTTAAAGAAGCAAACATTTTACTGGACATACCATGATATAGTGAAAGGAATTTAAAATCATTTCCAAGCTTTATTTAAACAATTCATCTCGTTATAGTGATGTCATTCTGGTGGATTCATTCTACAGCCTCCTTCAGAAATAGAATTTGCTATCAATATTTTTTTTTTTTTTTTAACTTTTGTATACATTTTCACTTGTGATTTTTACCTGGATGGACTGGTTTGTTCTGGGGAAGTGCCATTTATTGGGAAAATGGCTGAGTTGGGAATACAGATCAAATATGGATCAGAATCTGACAGAATGATAATATAAAGAACAAATAGGAAATGTTTATCAATCTAACATGTTTCACTTTTATTAAAGCTTCACCAGAAAATGAATATGGAGAAAAAGAAGAAATTCTGGTATTTTTACTTTTGCATTCTTTGATTTTCATTGGTTCATCATGTTTCAAGTACATTCAACTTGTTGAACCAACATTAGTATAATTTGTGGCATCCCATATTAAAGTAGAGATGACACATCCATTCGAGTTTTCAAGAAATTAACAGATTCCAAGCCTAACTGAAAAACAGTAAATATTGCTTTATGTATGTAAGTGTATAATAATTCTAGTTTTTTCAATGTGGGATTCAGATGATAATGTATATTCGTAAGTGGGTGTGTGTACCTATGTATGTCTATTAGACATGTTTGTTGCTTTTTCGCATGTTGATTTGGGGACATTTTTTACATTATTTTCTTTAAGAATAAACGACTATAAAAAACACTGACGGAGATTTTCTCATGGGCACCACCATTTTGGTTTTAAACAAATACTCTGCAGTGCTGTTTATGCTAAACAATGTACGATATAATAAAATGATGTCAGAACAGGTTGTGTTGTATGTTACTACATGTCTGTGCTAGTGTGAAAATAGCACTAAGCATTAGTTTGTAACACAAATATTAGGAACTAAGATTTCAGTGTCTTGAAAAACAGACATGCACATTAACAGCAGGCAATGTAAATTTTGTAAATACATATACGCATGTCCACAGCTGTAGAAGTATTAATAATGACAGGAAACACGTTAATTGGATCAGTTCATCCCAACAATGCTAGATTGTGAATGGTATCATCTGTATCCTTCACATCACTAAAATAAACTGATCTTGTAAGCCTATCAGTGACCATTTACTACCATCATTGTTTTATTGAGATGGTATCAGATCTGATGAATTATAGATTTTAAGAAGGCTGTAGAATGGATTGGCCAAAGATTTGTTGTAACGGCATCAACACAAAATAGTGCAATTATCCAAAACAAAGCTTGGAATGCAAAACTAAAAGACATTTGGAAATATCCTGTACAATTGACCCATTGTATCCAAGAATTTTTAATTTTTGGAAAGCTATAACAAGCTTCATAGACAGTGTGCTTTATATTTTCTGATAAAAATAAATTTGGGACATTTCATATTTCACAAGTCCACATCCTGAAAATGAATAATTCTACTCCAGTCTTAGCTTGCACTATGGATACAGTGGGTCACCTCTTAGCAGCAAATGAATTCACAAGACCTGCAAGACAAATATACATCAGTAATGTGAAGACACCTCTACAACATATCAAGAGTATTAATACACATTCACAAGTTATTTTTTTTTTAATATTCATCCTATGCATTTATCATATGCATATAAAAACTTATATATATAACACACACACAGATTTATGCTTAAAGAATCTTTAAAACATTTCTGCACTTTTATTACTGTTTATCACAAGATATGGTTAGCAGCCTGTCTTTTAGAAGTCAAACTGTAATCAAAACTAGCCTAAATAAGAGTGGGCTCACTCAGGCTATCTTGCCCAAGACACATCCATTGCTGCAGTACATGTGGTGCCCCCCCCCCACAACAACCCTCCTTTAACGAGTTACAGGATGCATGGTCATTAGATTTTAATCAGCTTGTAAAAAATTATACATTTCAAGACCAGTAGCTGTTATTACTCGATATTTCTATCATTCAGCAAACCTCCAGATTTCAATAAGTGTTTATTTTATATTTGAATAAATTATGAAGTGGTTGATAATGTCAAATACAGGACTTACAATTTAGAAAATCAAAATTCACCTAATAACTACATGTTAGACTAGGGATGTTTTGATCCACCTTTGTATTTGGTAGTTGTGTTATTACAGGTGCAAATGCTGAATTTTCAAAGTTGCTTTTCATGGAAGTCAGGCCATCACTCTTGACTTTGAAAGCTTGTACAACACAATCTTCAACTTAAATTGGCCTTGAACTTGACTAAACTAACTTAAGCTGAATATAATTAAGTTAGCACCACAATTTCAAGTTACAAGAAAGAAAAATCCTGTTTCTCTTAAGAACTTAAATCTTGCAAATAAAATTTAAAATAATTTTTTTTTTTTTTTTTTTTAAAATTAAAAGGACGTTAAACTATAGGGTAAAAATTTTATTATATTCATATTATGAAACTCATTTCAAAAAGTGCAGAAATTTTTCAAAGATGTGCGCGCATGTGTCTTATATACAAATCATATGTGGACTGGATGTAACCAAGTTGTTAACAATATAGTATTTAAAATTATAAAACGCAAATATAATTTTATTTGTATTTGCTTGATTTCAAATAATATTTTACTAAACAAGAATAAAAACAATAAAATTAATAAAACAAAAGAATTTTTCAAAACTAACAAAAAAAAAAAAATTATGCTATTTTTATTAACGTAACTTTTTAAAATTCTGCTTCTAATGAATTATCAACAAACATACCCATCTGTACACACATTCAGATAAGAGAAATAAAAACAAAAATATGCAAAAAATAAAAAAAATATATATGTACAAATAAAACAATAACAACAACAATACAGTAACTTGATCTACATCTGTGAAAAAAAAGTATCTCTTTCCAACAGGAAGAATTTATCCGATAAGGTGAAGACTTACTTATGAACTAGTGGAATGATAAATTGAAGCAAAAGAGATAATTCAAGGAAGAGTGATAAAAAATTATACCAACTGGAATCAATACATGTGAAATCCTTATGATATGGTAACAGTAACATTGGCTGTTTCCTTATAAGGAAACAATCTTCATTCATTCAGAGCAGCCGGTACTACATTTCTCTTAAAACTATTTTTCAAGGAAATAAGTTTCTCAAGTCCAGCAGCTGTTATCACTCTTTCCATTTCAAGTATTAATGGCAGTTTCCTTTCTAGTCTTATTTGAAGTCGTGTGGAATATTGATATCTTTGTCATTCTCTCACATCAAATGTACTAACCATTTTAGCTGTTGCTGCTGTTGAAAGTCCTCAAGTGATGTGGTTTCTGTTATTTGGTACACTTCTTTGATTCTCCAGGAGTTTCAAAGAAGGATAGTCCTCACCAAGACCTACTGGCTTCATTTGCTCAAAACCATGTTTAACCATTGATCTGAGAAATCAGCTGTATACAGCTGACAGTTTAGATATTTCTGAACATTTTTGATGCCATGCATGACATTCAGGTCTTGATCTGATGAGTATTTCAGATTAATATTTTGGTAGCAATTTACAATGTTGTATTTCTAGCACAGCCTATTCTATATTCAATTTTCTTCTCCTATAATTGATCAATGCACTAATGTATTTGAAGTGTTTAAACATTTACTAATTTCACATCCTGAATTTTCATGATGGATTCAGATTGCTTTAATTCCAATTACAGGTCAGAGTTTCCATTTTGGAAAGGTTTATCTTGAGTCCTAAGAAAACTTGGTGGATGCTGATTTTCTGTTAAAATATTTAACAAGTTCAAAGAGAAAAGATTTTTTATAGCAACTATTTGGCTGTTTTTTTTGTTTTGTTTTTTTTCCTTTTTCTTTTTTTGCTAAGTTAAAAGAAATTAGATAAATCATCATTTTCCTAAGCAAAAGGTAAATTATTAATTATACAGAAAATTAATTTCAAAATTAAATGCTTTGAAATGAACAAATTTTTAACTGATATCAGTGACTTGAACCTTAAACCTCTTGGAAAAAAAGAGTTTGCAACAGATGTAGATCAATTTAAAAGCAAGAAGCATACACTTGAGAAAACATAAAATAAAAATATGCTAAAAAGAAACAAATTTGGGTAGTGAAAACATTTAAATTAAAATAGTCAACACTTGGATAAATCGATATCACAAATGCCTGTTTAACATTTTCAGAAAGCATTATTTGATGACATGTAATACCCTCTCCCCACCCCACACTCCATTTGTGTTTCATATTACAGTATCATGGAATTCAGCAAGAGACAAGTACTGTTAATTTATAACATCCAGGTAAACATTGGTCTCTCAGATACCACAACTTAAATATACAGGCAGGTGCAAAAATAGGTGTACAGTAATGAAAAACAAAATATATTGATTATATAAACACCAATAATACTTATTGTATACCTACTTTTGCAGTGCCCTGTATAGAACTATGAGATAATTTTTGAGAGGTGGGGAGACATAGTACCTGCAGCCTATGTCTAACCATCTTTGTACAGCTTCAGGTGGTGACTGGTTTTTGAGTTCAGACTTGTTATTTTCCTAGACTGGTTGTCAAGCACAGCTAAAGAGCCTGGTTATTTAATCCATAGCTGAAGGGAGAAGAATATACCTTCCCCAAGGGTGTTTGTGCAAAAAGTTAAAAGTAACAAACAGGAATTCAAAATTGGCTCATCAATTTCTTGTTCTAAGCCACTAATCTAAATATTTTAATATTAAATTTAAATAAGGGATCTTATGTGAAATTGCAATTTTTTGTTTGTTAATGTTTACCCAGATATTGCAGACTACTGGTACATGTACTGAACCTGACTTCATAATACTGAGTAAATTCAAAGTAAATTGAAAAGGAAGGAAGTAAGTAATTCATAGTAAATTGAGAAGGAATTATATACCATCAGAATTATTGTTTTATATGATTTTGGAGCTTAAAGGCAGACCAACTTTACAATAAACAAAAGTACTTTAAAAATCAGTCCAGGGTATGATGATAAACTACATCCGGCAGCAAGAAGATTGGAAGTTTTGGTAAGAGCGGAACTACCTGTTAGGGTCCCAGTTATGGGCAAATAGTTACCCCCCTCCACTAAAAAACACTATGAAAGTATAAAAATACCTATTTATAGTAAAAAAATTACCAGCAATACCTATTAAAAAAATTACCAGCAATATCTATTTATAGTAAAAATTGCCAACAATACATTTTTAAAGCAAAATGACTATCTGTAGTTGAAGCCACAAAATTATGTTCAAAATATTTAGCTTTCAGCATGAAATAACCTACAGAGGCTGATATGCCAGTAAACAAAATTAACCAACCAACTTTAAAATATTTTCAGACTGCCACCTATTTCTTAGATTTCAGTTACTTAAATCATAGTAAGTCTACATAAAAAAAAAATAGGTGAGTGATATAAACATTAACTAAGGTTTATTTTTATTTTTAGTTTTCCAAATATAATAATGTTATTGTCTATCTTGATTGTTTTAATAACATACAAGGAAAAAACAAACAAAAAAAAAACAAAAAAAAACATCCAGAAATGATCCAATGGTTTGATTTATCTATAATGAGCCAGTAGTAATTAAAAAAAAAAAAAATGTAAGTATTCATGCATGGAGAATTATAGATTAAAATAAAGCAGTTTTTTTTTTTATTTTTTTACTTCATACTTTAGTAAATAGAAACATATATTGAAAAATCAAGTTAAGCAAAATAACTTGTCATTGCTTGTCAAAAAACAAGTGTAAGTGATTTTTTTTATTACTATTTTTGCTTACTACTATTATTTTTACTATTATTGATTACTATTTCCCTGATCTTAATTTGACCGATTATTGTATGGCCATTCAATGTCATTTCACTTTATGAGTGACTTTAGTACCATGTAAGCCAATACTATAATCACATCATTGGTGACTAAGCCAGTTCCTTTCAGCAGGCTTTTCTAATGAGGATTTTTTTTTTTTTTTTTTTTTAGCAGCATATCAACACCTCTATGGGCCATTTAATGCCAGAATCTAAATATTTTGAACACAATTTTATGGCTTCAATTAAATATATTTTGAATGCAATTGCATGCCTTCAACTACAGATAAAAGATATTGTTGGCCATCTTACTATAAATAGTTGTATTGCTGGTATTTTTATACTTTCATAGTATTTTGTTTTTGTTGGGGGGGTCCTTTTTTTTTCTTTGGTCTGAGTAGTTGTAATGATAGGCAACTGAAATTAAGATGACAACAAGCCAAAATTACTTTAGAACTGGCAATACTTCAACTAATAAAAATTAATATTTTTGTTTGGTATATTACAAAATGAGGTTGAGAAAAACGTACATAAAATATACATTAACAAATCATAAAAAACTTAGTTAATAAAAAAAAAAAATGTTATGTGATAATATAATCTAGTGAGAGAAATGGTCTATAATATATATATATATATATATATAATGTATGGACAAAGACAAAACTTCTTTACCAATGCTTTCATTCCAACATTTACTTTGATAATGTCCCTAAGAGGACGAAACATTGGTGAAGAAAAGTTTTGTCTCTCATATACAGAGCATCCAAAAAGTTTAGCACAATTTTTATTCATTTTTCATTTTATTGTATTATTGGAGGTTGGTCTTTGAGGTATCGGGAACATGTGCTTTAGACTGAATCAGAATCAATGACTTGCTGCTGTGTGACTCAAATGCAGCTGTCATCTCTAAAGAATTGGGGGAAACTTTTTGAATTTTAAATGTTATTTTTGGCAAATGCCGATATTTCAGTAGACACTGTTTATCTTTTTTAAACAGTATTTGATTTCATCTGCCAGCCTGAACATTTGGGAAATCTTAGTAAAGAAAATGCACCATCTACAGCTTAAAAAATAAACAAAGCGTCTACTTGAATATGAGCAACCACTAAAACTAATGTTTGAAATAATAAAAATATATCTGATTAATAAAGAAAAATCCATTATTTCTTTAAATACATAAATTATATAACAACCTCAAACTAACATGAAAATGTCAAAGCATAAATTTCCAGACTAGTACAGACCACTTCCAGACCCTCACCATGCAATCAAGAGAGCAGATCAGCAGCCCTGGACTGATGTGACAGCAACAATCAGGGAGATCACTCCAGCAGTCTCAGACTGGTGTGATATATGCAACCAGAGGAAAATAAATACAGCCACTCATAGTCAAGCTGTTTGGAGAAAGCTATCTCCTGTTGGTGCATATGCAGTGGAGATATTAAGATGAGGACAAAACCTATAATCAAGAACACAGATGGAAAAGGACACAATATGGAGAAAAATATAGCCACAATAATTTTCATGACTAAAGTTAATCATTTTTAGTTTTTTTTTTTTTTAAAAATGCATTATGTGATATGATATCAAAGCCTGAACATTTTCTCTCTTGTCGTAACATTAACTGCAATGAAAAGACAAATATTTAGATGCAAACTGAAATATTAAAGCTGTAATCCTGGAAAATAACCACAAAGCTATACAGTAAGCGTGACCTATGGCTGAAAATTGAGGATAAAAAGATGCTTTGGGGTGAGGGAAAAATTTTAAAAATAAAAAATTACTGAATACACATACATATAAAAAAAATTGCAAAGGACAAACAAGCATACAATGTGGATAAAAGAAACAAAAAAGCAAAAAAAAAAAAAAATAAATAAATAAATATTGTCATTGATTTATAGTGTGAGTGTTGACATTTGTGAACATGTATTATACAAAGGCACTATAGTCTTGAACAATTAAGATTAACAGCAAAGTTTCAAATTTGTTTATCCATCTGAATCACAGATTTTGGAAAAACAATCAAATTCATTTTTTATAATCCAGGCAAAAATCGGTAAACAAAAAAAAAAAAAAAAAAAAAAAAACTTCTGACCAACACCTGCCAATATATTAGAGACCATGAAGGAAGACTGTGTAGCTCAAATGAAAATCCAATGTATCAGTAAAAAAAAAAACTGGAATTACAGTCTTATTCAATTTCAAGATGAGATATTAAGAAAATAATTGTAATAATAGTCATGTCCAAAATCTTCCAATTCCAATCAAACATAAAATAATGTGTTCAAACATATCTAATATTGACAGTAATATTATTATTATTAGATGAAACATTGTCAACGATACCATATATAATTGTGTATAGATCAACTTCATGTATAGTGTAACCCAAAATTTTACTACCTCCACTGCCAAAAAAATTTAATAGTGTATAGTGCAACCGATCACCAAAAATGCATTAGTTTTAACCTCTTCTGAAAAATTACCTGTGTATAGTGCAACCCCCGCCTATTTTTTCCGTAAAAGACTGATCATAAAAACTTGCACTATACTCAAGAATATACGGTAATTATTTGCTAGTATTTCTTTCACATGCTTTTTATTGCATTAGTAATATTAATACAAACATCTTGAATTTATTTTTATTAGATGAAGCATTGTCAACTATTAAATCATTTTTACCTTTAGGATTTCTTTCATCTTAATTTCACTTTTATTTTTTTTTCATGTAATAGTAATATTATTTTAGTAACAGTAGTATTAGTAATACTATTAGCAATAATATTTTAGTAGTAGTAGTAATAGTAATTCGTTTTTGACTAGTAGTTTTTTCATCTTAAGATTAGTTGCTTTTATTACATTAGCATGTTCAAACAAACTTCATTCCTTAGTTCCACCAGTTCTAACTTTAAGGCTAAGACCCACCATGCCATATAGATTGTAGCAAGCCACTCTCATTCCCTTTGTATTCCATTGGTGGGATGTAAATTCCACTTAAGCAGCTACTTCCCACAAAACGCTGCTTTGTGGAACTGACTCCCAAGAGGATGCTTCCTTGATTGTTATAACCTTAACAGATTCAAGTCTAGGGTCAACTGTTATCTTCCCCATATCTCTATAAATTGTATCTCTTACTCTCTAACACTCTACCTCAAGTGGCTGTTGGGCCTTATCCAGAGTAAACATCATTGTAAAAACAATATAAATAAAAAATAGTAGTATCTTGTATTTTATTATTAGATGAAGCATTGGCAGCCATTATTCATTTTTTGAGTAGGATGTTTTTCATCTTAATTTCCCTTGCTTTTTATTACATTACTAGTATCAATAGTAATATTGAATATTATGATTATTATTACATCAAGCAATGTCCACCTTTATTATCCATTTTTGACTAGAATTTCTTTTAGCTTAATTTCATTTACTTTTTTTAGTCAGTCAGTTAAGGGCCATGTATGATATATACTTGGGCAACCACTTAACTTTGCCAAAAAAAACGTCAATAGGGAGCACTCCTTAAGCCTATAAAAAGGTGTGCATTTTTCTCCCTAGCCGCTTTTCTCTTTTACAGCTTTCAATTCTGGCTATAAGATGTAGTTAATACATGGATAAAGTGTCCCCCCCCCACTGGGTTACATTCATTTTCATGGTTTTCTCTCCTGGCTTTTGTATACACACACACACACACACACACACACACACACACACACACAATAGCTAGCTAGCTTCATGTTTTTTTTTTTTTTCCTTTTGACACATGTAAATTCATGCATTGTCATTTTTGTTTTATATTTGTTGCTTTGTGTTACACATTTTTACCTGGACTCACACTGAGTCCACCAATATTGCTTGTGGGATAAATTCTCCAAGAGCCCATAAATATTTACTATCCCAGTGTTGATTACTGCAATATCATGGTGACTAAATATTTACCCAATCCTTCTACCAAACATCCGCAACACGTCTCTTGATTCATGACTGACTGAGCAGAAGATTTTCCTGTAGTAGGTTGCCATTTCTTTCTACAGTACACTGGTTGCCAATCAAGGCTATAAGACCCAGTCTGCCCTGCTACTCAACCCATAACTAAGAGAAGAGATAGATTATACCTTTTCCCCAAGGGTATTTGTGCCTAAGTGAATGCAAAGAACCCAACTGGAATTCAAACTTGTCTCTCCGATTTCTCATTCCAAGCTGATATTCATTGTACTTCACATGCACATTTTTATTACATTAGTAATATTAGTAGTAATATTAGCTTAAATAATATGCATGCATGTATAGCTGGCCACTCTCGAGGATACCGATCTACGAGGGCAGCTAGCCAATCCCTATTGCAAGCGTACTTGTGTTTATTCAACACCCACAGAACCCACCTTGATTTATGCTGCAACTATGCTGAGCAGATCTTAGTTTCTGAGAAAGAGCGTGTTATCTAGTATGATCAACAATTTGAACAAGCCCTCAGCCACAATGACTTGTGACTTCATGCTAGCACAGCTATTGACAGCACCCAAGGGTTCTGTCTAACCAATTTCACTCACAAAGCTTGGGTCAACCCATGGTATGGTTTTCAGGCACTTTCCAAACGTGTCAAACAATGGGATCAACCTCTTCAGTTCGATAACATCAGGAAGTCTCCTTCCTGACAAATCGATCATGGTGAGATTCGAACCTGGGTCTCACAGTCAGAAAGCGAACGTTCTAACCACTCAGCCATATGCTTATAGCTTAAATAATAATAAAAATATATAAAGAATTATCAGCTATTATTAATTTTTGACAAGATTTCTTACATTACATTCGCCTACCATTGCAACTACTCAAATCATTTTATGGACACAAATGAATAACACACACACAAAAAAAAAAAGCAGCTCTCTATGAGCAAGTGCACCCTTTTTACTTTGGAATGCTGTCAATTTTAATCTTTAAAAACATTACTTTCAGAGCTATTTGTACTCAGAGAAGACAAGTTTACAACCAACAGTTGCTACTAATCAGATTAACTGTAATACAAGTCAAAAGTAAAGAACAATGAAGACATGTTATAGGATAAGCACAAATAATGTCTACACATAGACATGATGGTCATGTTGAAGGTGATTTCTTGGAATTTAAGTTTTAATAGGATTAAAATATCAGCCAATCATTTATGGCTTATGAAGGCACTATTTAAAGCGACTATTAAAGTCAATATTGGTAACATTATTTTCATAGCTTTAGTTTTTGTCACATAGCCTTTTCACTTGATATGATGAGTGCCAACAGGTTGTGCAAATTGCTTACACATCCCTTTCTGCAATATATATTACATATAATTAGCAGCCAAGATCACTTTCATAGATAATATGCCCAGTCACTTCAGGGCATGGGCAATTTAGGCTCTTCACAGCTTCCTTTCATGGGAACCAACACTATTTACAGGGTGGTCAACTTAATTGAAAATTTTGCTGAAGAACAAAACATTTGAACCAGAAACTGTAAAAGTTAAATATTAGGTGTGTGCAAAAGGTTTCCAGTGCCCACTTTTTTTTTTTTTTGAAAAAGGAGAGTGATTATACAAGTGAAAACATTTCTTGCTGAAAACTTTTGCACAAACCTAGTAGCTTTATGAATTTGACCTTTTCATGCACAAATAAAATCCACTGGAGGTTTAAATTTGAAAGAGACACTATTTGCAATCTATATACATGAGTGTGCATGTTTATTTATTAGTAACTCAACACAAAAAAAATAAATACAAAAAAAAAAAAACAATACAAAAAAAAAAAAATCAAAACAGCTGAATCATAGCAATGTATTTTGAAAATATTTTTTATCTAACCTCATATTATGTTTAAACTTAAATCTATAACAGAGTTTTTCAATATGATTTTTGCTTCATTGGAAATATTCCATTTTCAAAAATATGGCTTTGTCACTAAAAAATTGAACTATAAGAATTATCATATCTTTTTAAGTTTTCTTATGAAAACTTTACAATTTTTTTACTATAATCTCAAAATATATATTCTTATTCTTCTTAGGAAACTTGTTAAAATATGTAACAAGTATATGAGGCTAGATAAATAATAAGGAAAAAAACAAATGAGGCAAGTCAGTGCGATTATATAATAAAAACAAAGAAAAAGGAAAAACCCAGAAAATTAAAACAAATTAACAATAACAAAAATTATGAAAGGCATACAATTCACACACACACATACACTCAATGTTTTTTTTTGTCTTTAATTTTTCTCCTTTTTAGGTAATATTTACCCCATTCAGTGCCATCACCTTGGCTTCGAGCCTCTCCAGCTCCTTCTCCACTTTCAGATACTAAGAAGTCAAATTCTGCAAGGACCTCTTCTGTCTCTGGGTCGGCTAACACATCTTCCATGCCAGCCATGCTTTCGTTACCAATGGTCTGCTGTTGAGGTAGGGGGGGGAAAAAAAAGGGAAGAGATTTCACTTTTTAAACCAATGAAATCAAATTGAAATAGAAGTAAAGGTAAATAAATAGAGATAGAATTGATAGAGTAACAGGTAGAGAAAGAAAATGAAAATAAGTCCAATGTTTACCTTAAAATTTCTTTGTTTTTCTGCTCTTTCTTCAGATTCGTCATCAGCAGCAATGCCATCTTCATTTTCATCACTACAAAAAAAAAAAAAAAAAAAAATATATAGATAAAAAAAATATATATATATATATATATATATATATATATATATATATATAAAATCAACTATTTAAAAAGAAAAAACATTTAAAGGAGTAGAAAAAAAGAAAAAACATTTAAAAGAGGCAAAAGTAAAAAAAAAACATTTTAAAAAGCTAAAATTTTGCAATCATTTTTCTGCATTTACATAAAATAGCATTTCACCAAGTAATTGTCCCTCGGTAATACTAATACTTACAGTTGTTCAAAGTGGCTGATACAGTTGGCAGGAGCCACTTATTCACAATCCATTGGGAAAAATCAAAATACTAGTTGAAGATCCTTTTTCCTACATAAATTTAATAGACATCTGCTTATTCCTCTTGTCTGTCCCATAAGAAATTTTAAAAAGTTGAAATTTTGTAAATATAAGATTTTTATATAAAAATGTGTTTTTTATATATAAAGAACATAAAATTCAGTAATTGTATTCTTATCCAATTTGTACTCTAAAAAATGAAAAGGAAACATATCATATAAGAAATTATGTGCGCTGACAATTTTTCAGCCCAAGATAGGGTGTGACCAATTTGGTTTTTTTGGGGGGGTTTATTTTTTTTTTTACAGCTTATCAACCTTTTTGCATGTTATTTAAAACCAGAAAATATTTTCAGATTGGAAAAATTATTTGGAGATAATGATTTACTGATCCAAGTCCTACTAATTAACTCATAGCTTGGAGGTAGAAGAAGTGTCTTCATACCTTTACTAAGAGTATTTACATATAAGCAAATATAATAAACCCAACTGGAATTGGAACTTGGCTCTCCAATTAACAATTCCAAGCCATTATCCATTACACCATGCACACATCCAAGCTTAGAGCACCTGGTATTACCAAGAGGTCATCTGTCTAGGTAACTGACCAGGCTCAACATTGCTTAACTTCAGTGATCATATAAGAACCAGTATTTCAATGTGATATGGCCATAAGTCCAAGTAACATTTTATTGTGAATTTTAAACATTTAAAATGAAATTCAAACTTGATCTGATATTTGGTCAAATTTTAGAAAGAGTGTCAGATAATTCTTTATATAATCCTTTTTGTAAATAAGGGCCAGAATCATGTACTTATGACAGTTTTAAATCACATTTCCCACCAATCTTAACAATGCCAAATAATAATATATATTTTTTTTCAAATAAGTTATCAGACAAGTTATGTCTTTTATATTTTTAACAAATCTTTTATGATAGCAGATTAGTTTCTACATTCTGGTGTTGAATATATAAAGGAAATGTTAACAATTTGCATCTATTGTTCCTAAGAACCTGTAGCTTTCAATTGACTTTTTTCATTACTGAGAAAAATTAGATGAATTAGATTCTGATGAATTTTGCTCTATGGTACCAAGACTTTATGAATTTACGTGCAGTACTAGATTGCCGACAAAGTTTAATCAATTTACAATTGAAATGTTAGATGTAACCATTAGTTCTATGCTTACATATTCTTCTATAGCATTTCTCGCTTGTGGAACTCTATTTTGACGTCTTGCTTCCCAGTCAACTTTGATCTTCAAAAATTTAAATGCAATTGTTAGCTTTTGCCAATTCTTGTTCTTTTATTGTCCTTTATCCTTAATAGTGCTTTTTCTTCTTTTTCTCATTTTCTGTAATACTCAGTAACCCTTTGCATCTTAGTGGCTTTATTGCCTTGCTCAGGATGAAATCAAGAAAAAATTTCATCTTTGGAATTTATTTTGAACCTGAGTTTTGAATGTTTGCACTGTCACTTGAGTATGATGTCATTTTTGCAGTTTTAGTGTTTTTTTTTTTTGTTTTTTTTTAAGGCAATTCATCCCCAAGCAAAGCTGGAGTGCCACTAGCATGCAAGGGGTTACAGAGGATTGAGAACAAGAGTAAAGAGGCATGTTTGAGGAAAGAATACAGAGAAAGATGGGGAACAATATCAGAGTGTCAGATATCGATCGACATTACACTTGAATATTTGAAGATTATAGTTCTCGGGGAAGCAAGCAAGGGGAAAGGAGTTTCACAGATGGGAAGTGCAGGAGAAGCTGTTTGAGGAGACAGTTACATTTAACAGTTTTGACAGTGAAAGGGTGGGACTGAGATACCAGCCTGGTAGCTCATTTAAATTCATATAGCCTGGGAACCAGCGAAAGTAGTTCGTCAGAACAGTTGCCATGAAAATACTTGAAGAGATGCCACGGCACATCTGTGGGATAGTGATTGTAGACTAGATGCCAGATCAGGACTTATCATTTTGCATATTTGTCTCTGGATTTTGTCAAGGAACTTAAGATGTACAGCAGGAGCACCAGACCATATATGACAGCAATATTCCATGCAAGGACAGATGGTTGATTTATAGATTTGAAGGACACAGAGCCAACTTTCCTTGCGGTAGATGAAGCTATTGATTCAATGTATTTATTCCACCTCATGTCAGTGGATAGTATATTCTTTATATATATATATATATATATATATATATATATATATATATATGTGTGTGTGTGTGTGTGTGCGCGCATGCATGCGTCACAATTCATCCTTTAGAACTTCATTAGACTAAAGTGAAGTTTATGTTGATGCAACTGCCCATGAAGGAGAGAGATGTTGAGAATATAAAATTTTTTAAATTTATGTTTTGGTGATATAATCTAACTGATTTAATTTACATGCTTTTTCTTTTTGTTTCCATCACTTTTGTTATTAAATATCTTACATTGTGATACTAGAACACCTGCCAAGAATGCTGAAATGTAAGAACCTGGATGCAAATTTACTGTGGATAATCTAGCAATTAAAGCACTTTCTAAACATTTTTGACTTAATACATTGTTATTTAGTCTGATGATGACCTAAAGGTCAAAACGTGTCACAAAAACTTTTTCTTCTTTGTCATACTTCTTTCCCTTAAAATTGTTCATCATATAAAAAAAAATATATTGTTTTCCCATATATATATATATATATATATATATATATATATATATATATAGGATATATATGGGATCAGATGTCTAGCCACATAATGAGCTGTGATACAGCGAAACAGTCTGTGGATGACTGTGTATTTTAAATGGATTTTTTTTGGGGGGGGGATCTGACGTTATTTACTTTTACTATAAAAGCACCCCTTTCGTATACAAATCAACTTTTCAGCACTCCTTTTACATATGCTATTCACTTCCATTTCATCTATGAATTACCACTGTTGGCTATATAAAAGGACTTAAATAATTTAATTGTACTTATCAAAAGATGTGTCATTACAAATTATAATTGACAATACAGGTACACAATGCCATATCCAAAATCCTTGGGGCCCACTTATGTTTTGGTTTTCCGAAATTCAAACAATATTGCAGCAAAAACATATGAAAACTCACACCACGAGGGCTAAAAAACAAAGACTACAAATATTATTACAGTTTATTTAGAAAATAATATCTTGATAAATGAAATAGATGGATAATTAAGCCCATATGTAATGAATAAATTTTATTTATTTCAGACAGAAAAATGCCTTGTATAACTTAAAAATGAACAGCATCAAATGATAAACTAAAAACATCTGCATTTTTTTTTGTTTTTTTTTTTAAATTTTCACTGTATAAAGTCAAATTACAAAAAGAAAAAATAAATCAGTGAACAGCACACTAACGTCTACCAATATGAGCACTTGGCAACAACTGACGTTTGGCAGGTTCGGATCACTCAACCAAGCTGGGGGAGTCAGGCTGATCATGACACCTGTTGCCACATCATACTTAAGAGCCATGCATAAAGAAGATAAGCTTTATGTGTACCAAACTCCATTGTAGAAATATTGTTTTCAGATGTTCAAATATGGGACTGTCAACCCATATTTACTAATACAGATCTCCGTTAACTTGATATAACATTAAAATATCACTTGAAATTATTTTTATGTTGTTATAGGGTTTGGGTTTATATTGTTCTATGGCATATTGACCTTAAGGGTTATTTAATGCTGACAAGATTTTTAGAATAGATTTGTATGTTGGCTTGGGAAAGTAGTAATTCCTTCAGGAAAGTTGAGATTGGGAAAAACCAGGTCATAGATTTATAGATATTTTGATAATATTCAATTACAATATTTTTTATAGTAGATGAAACATAAAAATTATTTGTCTTTATTTCCAAGATTAGGTATTGTAACTATTTACACTATATTGTTCAGACTGTTGCCCTCCTCTTTATTGCCATATTCAGTGGATAAATGCATTGATTGACCCAAAAGTGACAATCCAAAGAATTGTGAGTTCAATCCCACAGCAGGGAGAATAAAAACTTGGAGAGTTATTAAGGGGAATTAACCAAAACTGAGATATCCAAAGGCATGATATGTGGAGTTAGAACAATCAACCCACGTGGTTGAAAGAAAAGGGTTCAGTTCAAAATTCCAACAAATATCGCCTGAAGAAGGCCAGAGCGTACAACAGCTGAGACATTGTGAAAAACATGTAGCATAAATAACATTATTAATTCTGAATATGGATGAAATTAAAAGATTAGATTTGATATTCTGCAAGCTGTTGGGTTCAACCAGGTTTCCTTGCAGCAAAAGGAATGCAGGTAATATTCCATCCTGCCTAAACACTGTCATTAATTGATGGTCTAATTTGCAATGAAAAATAACAAAATAAAAATAAACTGGTATTCAAAAATGATAATGGCTGACAAATCTTCCCTAAAAAAAAAAAGAATAATGAAGTTTTTGGGGGTTTTTTTCTCCTCATTAAGAGTATAGATAGGTTTGACTATCATCCAATTCACACTCCTTTGCAGTATTTTGAATAGGAGTAGATGTTTTATCACTTGTTTCCTGTTTAAGAGTGGGTTTCTGATTCCTTCTTATTCTGTTTCACTTCTGGGTAGCCTCTTGTGTCATAGTGGCATTATCACTTTATTGGTGAATTAATTAAAAAAAAAATTTAATACTACAGTGAAACATTTACATGTATTTATTATTATTACTATTCAGATAAAAGCATATCACACACAAAAAGAGGTGGACAGACATTAGACAAAAAGAGGTGGACAGACATTAGACAAAAAGAGGTGGACAGACATTAGACAAAAAGAGGTGGACAGACATTAGACAAAAAGAGGTGGACAGACATTAGACAAAAAGAGGTGGACAGACATTAGACAAAAAGAGGTGGACAGACATTAGACAAAAAGAGGTGGACAGACATTAGACAAAAAGAGGTGGACAGACATTAGACAAAAAGAGGTGGACAGACATTAGACAAAAAGAGGTGGACAGACATTAGACAAAAAAAAGAGGTGGACAGACATTAGACAAAAAAAGAGGTGGACAGACATTAGACAAAAAGAGGTGGACAGACATTAGACAAAAAGAGGTGGACAGACATTAGACAAAAAGAGGTGGACAGACATTAGACAAAAAGAGGTGGACAGACATTAGACAAAAAGAGGTGGACAGACATTAGACAAAAAAAAGGTGGACAGACATTAGGAGGTGGACAGACATTAGACAAAAAGAGGTGGACAGACATTAGACAAAAAGAGGTGGACAGACATTAGACAAAAAGAGGTGGACAGACATTGAAACAAAAAGAATTGGACAGACATTAGACAAAAAAGGTGGACAGACATTAGACAAAAAGAGGTGGACAGACATTAGACAAAAAGAGGTGGACAGACATACAAATGCACAAGTGTGAAGGGAGGGGAATGAACTTCACACAAACAACCACACTTTTCAACACAGTACAATACCTTAAATTATCATCTTCAATGTCGACAACATTATCTGTAGCTAGAAAGTCGAACGTAGCTAAGACCGACGCTTCACTCTCTAACAGTGAGCTCTCTACGAGGGAGGCAGGTGACTTCACTTTGCTGGGTGGCCTGAAGAAACAGAAAAAGTTTAATAATGAAAATGATTATACATATATGATTGGGAGGAGTATCAAATGAAAGTATAAGTAAATAGTTTGGGAAGGTGGTGTCATTTATCAAGGAAGGTCACATGAAGAGCAGCAGAGATCTCTTGTGGCAATCTGCATAACAGCACAAATAAGAAAATATAAAAAAAGTGAAACAATTTTTTTTTTTATTATTCACTTGTGAAATAGTTTTAAAATATTTATTGGCATTTTTGGCTGGGTTCTTTCAGAATTCATATAATTTTCTTAAAACATTGAATTATTACAACTGACAATTTTCATTTATTTATTGCTGGTAATTCCAAATATTAACATTTTTTTTTTTTAAATTAAAAATGAAATGAATTTGCTATTAAATATTAGAACTTAAATTTGATTTCATTTATTTACTTTTTTTTTAGTTTCTCAAAAATAAAACCTTAAATTTTTATAGTAGCATTTCTTGATATAGAAAAGAGAATCAATTAATCCATAGTCTGACATATTACTTTGAATTTGGATCTGGACATATGTTATAAAGGCTTAAATCTCCCATTAAAAAAAAATTAAAAATCAAGAAATATTTTTTTTTTTTTTTAATTACAATCAAAAACTAACCTTTTCTTGTGGATAGATAAAATTATAAAGATTTGCTCATTTCTGACAAACCAATGTTATTTCACTTTTGCTAATAATCGTCATAGAGAAAAATTCAAACTACCAATGGGATCACTTCTTGGCAATCTCAATTTTCACTGTGTAATATCTGACCTATGTGATCTATAGAGTAGCACTAAGGGTATTTTGCAAGGAGGGAGATTTTGAAGAAATATTTGTGCAAAATAAGGGTTTTTTTTTTTCACTCCATCATTAGGACAGGAATTCCAAATATCCCATCTGCAGGTTTTAATTAAACATAAAATAAACTTAATAGGGAAAAATTGTATTTGAGCTTTCAAAAGTCTGGGGAGGGGGGTTGATCGATCCTGGCATTTGTGTTCATGTTAAGCTCGCAATATTTTGAAGATCAACAAAATGGTGCAATCTGTACACCATCAATACAAAAACAAACTATCAATAAGACCAGTGGATAGAGATTTTATAAGTATATTTCCAAAGGGTCATTTAATCTGTGCACCAACAGATTGATAGCAGAACAGCTTTAGTTTAGACCGATACATCCTGACACCTCCCAACCTTTTATAATGTATATCCAAATCTTAAATTTAAGATACATTAATTGTCTTCTTATGTGCCATGTCCCTTCAGGACGTGGGTGATCATGGTTCTCCAAAAATTTCTATCCTTTGTAGCTCTAGGCAATACCTCCTCCTTTACTCTCCCTCCCAGTTCCTGTTCTGTCATCCAACTTATTAGGTGGGTTACATAATGCTACCTTCTGCCTCTTTTGCCTTCAATATATCCTCTGAGCATCAAATTCTCCAAGCCCTCTTTTCTCACTATGCATCCCAAAAATTTCAATTGTCCCCTTCTGATTCTAAGTACTAGTCTCATTTTTCCTCTCTATTTTTCTCTAAAATTCCTTGTTGCTCATATGTTCTCTCCATGGTATTCTTAACAGCCGTCTGTTGAACACATCTATTGCTTCAAATGTCCTCTTCATCTGTGAGGAAACTGTCCATATTGGAGGACTCATATTGCATCATAGTTCAGCACTCTTCTTTCTAATTTTCCCTGTTTATTAATACTTTAAGCCTTTAAAAGGCATCTTTCACTATTCAAATGCATTTCTGTCAGATTTTTACAACATACATTAACTATTGTTATGACTTTAATCCTGTAGTTTAAATGAGTCTATTACTCAATTGTCATTCATACAATTTAAGATATCGCTGGTTCAACCTGTCGTTCTTGCCTTCGACACACTTCAAAAAGTAAAACCATTCTCCCCTTCTCACTGCTTCAGCTTTCTTATCAGGCCAACATGGCTGACCAACCAATCAGCAATCTTCGCTTTTATTCTCAGTTACCCAGGCAAATAGCTTCTTCCAGTCCAACCAATCAGCACACAACATGTTATTGGTCGAACCATGCCAAACTGTACAAAAGAACCGTGTTACTACACAAACTGCTGGAATCGCTAGACAGGAGAGTAATGCCATTTTCAAAGAGCAAAACTGTCAATGCCACGTGTCATATGTTGAGGTAAGATGCTTATTTTCCTTTGCTTCAAATGCAAACCACTCCAGCTCACTTGCTTCTATGTGACTGTTCACCACAAATCTATAATGAGTGCTCACCCATATTTGTGGCCATGTGCCACACTGAACTAGATAGCTTTGTTCATTGTCTGGTTCACACTCCTCCCAGGACTTTTGAGCAAGAATAGAGGTTTATCCCTTGTTTCCTGTTTAAGATTGGGTTTCCCTGGTTCCTTCTAGTCTTCTTGTTCTCTTTCACTCCCAGTTGCATTATTGCCTTGCTTGGGGTGAATTGGGTAGGGAGGAGAAATAATTACTACTACAGCAAGCTCAATCCTCAATTGGTGTCACACTACTATGCTGAGTAAATATCATTAGTACTGAAGTGAGTTTAATTCTTCAGAGATGTCCAACATTTGAAGCCTCGTGCTTTGTATTACAAATGGTTATGGTAATATTAATTGTTTCCCTACAAGCTGGTAATGCTTTCAATTGAAATTTATAAAAAAAGTCTTTCCCTTCAAACAATTTTTTAGGAAAAAAAAGTTTCGCAAGTCTAGTAGCAAAACT
>CAHIKZ030002357.1:115000-140000 GCA_903632075.3 Acanthosepion pharaonis
AAATATAATATGGTAACAATTTATCCATCGCACCATATATCACAAAATACGAAGGTGTTGGTACAACCAACAGAAAGCCAGGTTCTGTCCCCAAAAGAGAACTTAAAAGGAAAAACTAACAACAAATAAGCCAAAAACTTATATAAAGAAATGGGAAAAAACATAAAAAGAGATACCTACTTAAACAGTAACAAACAGTGCTGTCTACCTAGCTCACCAAGACAAAACAATTATGCTTCCCAGAGTTACACCTCAGAAAGAGAAAAATCCAGGTCACTACAATACTGCAATTGTCAGGTGACCAGAACATGTGAATCTTAAGTAATAGCCCAAAATTTGTCTCTTTCTCATATATGTAAAATAGTGCAGAGTGAGTGCTCAGGTTAATAAAATTATGCTAAATGTAATAATAAAAAACACCTAAAACTTAGACTAATTGATAAACAGGATCTTGATCAATAAACTGAATGACTGCACTTCACCAGACAACAAAATATTTCAGTGAATTTAAATAATGCCAAAAGGTTAAATCCACTTTGGCAGGAAGGGAGACAAGCCTGCTACTGCTTAGAACACATCCATATTAAACTGACAATCAGGAGTCTAATATATTAAGAAATTTTTTAGCCAAGAATGGAGAGTTCAATCCTTTGAAGGACCACAATAATCAGCATAGTTAACACCAACAATAGGCATTTATTCCTCGTCTTATGGGGCAGCTGATTCCCATGCATGTGGCAACTGTCAGATAGTAAAGTGACAAGAGAGACCCATTTGGTGTCTGTTGGGTCCTAAATCAGTCCATCAAAACTAAATTGTCTTTTTAAAAATATAGATTAGGTAGCTCTATTTACTTGCTGAGAAAACAAGCATAGCATGATGAAAAAAAGCCCCAAACTTAATAAAAGACAAAGTTTTATTGTCAAAATATTTGTTATTAAGCGGAAAGACCAAAGTATTTTTATTAGTTTATTAAACTTTTTAATCCTTTCTAGCACATTCGAAATTTTGGTTAAAAGATTCTGTTTTTTTTTATGTCAGCAGTTGGCATAATATTTACAATTAGTGTTTGATTGCCTTTTTTTTTTCCTTATGAAAACACATTGATTTGGAAATTCTTACAAACATCAAATAATTGTTGAATTTTAATGAAACTTTCATGACTTCTTCACAAATGAATGAAGTTTTATATATATATATATATATATATATATATATATATATATATATATATATATATATATACCCCTAGGTACAAAAAAAAAATTTCATGAAATTGAGAAATTAAATTGCAATCTTAAAATTTGGCTTAGTTTAAAGCAGGGATCCTTTGAGAATTTAAGTTTTAAAAAAAAAAAAAAAACCCAAAAAAAACAGGGACCCCAGTTACCGAAATTCTGCTCTGAATCATAAAAAAAAAAAAGATATTATTTAATTAGAAAGGCTTTTAATTGCTGTTCTAAATAAGATTTATTAAGGACACCATTGTCTTAAGAAAATATTTTTTTGATGAATAATGAATTTTTACAAGAATTGTTTCCATTTTTTTAAATTCTTAATTATAATAATTTATAATTTTATAAATCATTTAAAATTCTGCATTACTTCAATCCAGTTAGGTGATATTGTTATTAAGTGAAAACTATATTAACAAATCAAAAATTAAAAAGCTCAATAAAAGTCATTTACACCCAATATTTAAAAAAAAAAAAAAAAATGTTAATTTTTTTTTTATGTATATAAAATATTATGTAATGTGCCCCTGTTTGAAATTATGATTGACCATACATGACATAATCAGACAATAAGAAAAGGGTGATGACTATAGTAAATTTAAATTCAAAATTCTCAAAATTAGATTAGATTATGGAGAATATTTTCCAATATTTTAAGATTACGGAGTACTTAAAAATATATATATATATATATATATAAGAAAAAAAGGCACTTGTCAGTTTCTTTAATTATGTTATGACAGAAGTCTTTGTAGAACAACAGTGAGGGTGTTAAATTTCATCATCCCTTGTTAAGTGGTTTACAACTAACAAAGTAATTTTTTTTTTTTTTTTCCAAATCAGATTAATTATACTTTAAATCAGCTAATATTCCTTAAATAAGGTTTCAGAAAAGCATATTTCATTTTTGGAAAATTTTTAAAACTGAGAATTAACTTTTGTTTACAAAAGTGTCAAAAATGGATGATTTTAAATGATTTTCTGAAGGTGACCAAAAAGTTGAGATTCCATTGAATATAATTTCTATTTGTAATACACCAAAGTATTTTGCTTACTGGAAATAGTAAATTTAACCATTTAGCTTTCAATTAAAGCTAAAATGAAAGCTTTAAGAATGCTTTTCATTTTAAATCTTAGGTATCAAAACTAAGTGGAGGTACTTAATATAGATATATACACATCCATTCAGGTATATCCATTAGTGAGAGATGGAGTGTGTGTGTGTGTGTGTGTGTGTATATATATATATATATATATATATAAAAATCATGAAGTTTTAACCATTTTTTTTTTCTCCGCCTCCTTCCGTTTTTTAGGAATATCAAAATCTTAATTTTAAAAAGCCAAACTCTCACATTTATTTTGTGAACATAAAGGTTTTGCTTAAAAGCTTAAAGAATTTTTACATGTGAACTAAATGTAGTACAGACTTTTGGAGTTACCGTTCATGAGCAGTTCCCTCATACCTAGTTTCACTGACTTATTTTGAAGTAGCAAATTACTCTGTGCTTGATATATCAGTAGGTTGGAGAGGTCAAATAACAATGTGAGGTTAAAAACTTCTTGCTAATTCTTGTGGGGGGGGGCGTGTCAACAGGAAGCATCAAATAAGACACGTTTCATAATAAATGGATATACTTAACAATAAAGAAAACAAACAAAAAGAAAACAAAAAAAAAAAAAAACAACAATATTTGAGCCCCTACCCCCTTCCTATTAGGAATGAAAGAATTGGTATTAATAATTTATTTCAGTTGTCAAATCCCCAAAATATTGGCATAGCATGCCATAACTGCAGAATACTAATACAGATTTTCAGCATTCAGTCCATCTTCAATTTTTATGCTAATCAGGGCTGTTACAGAATTTAATGTTTATTTTCAGCTGAAACTAAAATTGTCAAGGTTTTTACTGATATGCTTCTTAGAAAAGAACATAACTCTTCTACATTTGACAGTAACTAGAGTATATAGGTTCACCTATCATTCGGTTCACACTCTGCCCCAGTTTTTTTTTCAACAGGAGTAAAGGTTTATCCCTTGTTTCCTGTTTAGGTTTTTGGTTCCTTCTAAAATCTACTTCAACTCTATACTCTTAAAACTTATTCTTTCCTACACTAATAGAACTCCATACAGTAGCCCTCTACCTTGAGTGGCTCTTGTACCTTGTATTGGGTGAAGAATAGTATAAAAAAAATTCAAATTTGAACAAATCTGCTACTCATTGACATAACTGGTAAATTTCCAGATTATTTAGCAGAAGGAACAATCCAGAGTTAGAAACTGTCTAGAAAATGCCCAGAGAGTGCATACAAATGGCAATGCCATTAAGAACTGAATAAAAATCAATTCATTAAACATTATTCAAGGGAAGTAAAAACAAATTTCAATTTTTTTTCCATGTATATATTTTAACACATGAAATATGACATATCAAAGAAAGAAAGTAAAATAGAAAAAGAGACACACTCCAAATTTTAATCAAATGTTCCTTGGCCCATGAGCAGCCCTTCTATAAAGTGTCATTGAAATTTTGTTTCAATTTTTTTTTTTTTTTTTTAAAGATATTGTATGGACAAACATGGGTGGATACATAATCTGCCCACTGACTGGAGAATGAATAGAAATCCCATTTACATAGCAATAAGTACAGAAACAGACATAAAAGACAATAATGCATATATAACAGAGCAGCATAATTTAATGCCAACAAGTTATCATAAGCAATACTTTTATTTTTTATATATATATATATATATATATATATATATATATATATATATATATATATATTCTCACACACACAATGCTATTATGATTGTGCTTGTCCCTCCCCATAAGCCCAACAAGCACCCAGACTAAGTCCAGAAATAGCCCAGCTGCCTGCAACCATTGGTTGCATCGGCACTGATATTACTACCAATACCCACCCTTTAGTTCAATGGCGGAAATACTGTGGTGGGTAGATGTTTTCCAAGACTGGGCACCTCTTAATATTTTCCATTGCACTTTGTCTGCAGATAGAGATATAACCAAATTGTGTTCTGTCCAAAGACAGCAACACAATTGAAGGTACATCCTCCCCTTTGATCCTTAACCAAAAGCCCAATTAGCAATGGTAACCATTTTTTCAGATACACAGTAAGGTAATGGCCCAAAATCCAGTTACTATCAATAAAATATCAATAAAATATCTGCTGAATTAAGTTAAGAGAAATGGGCCTGAATACACTGTATCAGGATTTGTATATTTAAGTATAGGCATGTACATGAGATTTTATGTATATACAAGGCTTAGTACAAAGGTATCAACCTGCCAGTTAAATAAATGCATCAATACCAACACCAGTTTGTTATTATAATACTAGTAAAAGTTTTGCTTGATTTTTTAATTTAAATCATTGTCTTGACAAAGTAATTGAAAGTAATCATAAGAAAGACTTACTACTGTTTTTTATTTATTTATTTTTTTGTGGGGGGGGTCTTTTTTCATATGGCATTTACGATGAACTGCATCTAAAATTGTTTTGCAAACATTAATTTGTTTTATGAAAGGAACAAAGCCAATTATAGATAAGAGACAAGTCTGAATCTGGGGAAAGCAAGAATTAAGGTACCTTTTTGCATCAGTTTCATCATCAGCAGGTCTGGGTTTGCTGGGTTGTTCTCCATTAATCAGGGCTGGTTGGGTGCACTCGGCATCACTGTCAGTGTTGTGTGGCTGCAGTCCAAGCAGGGAACGGACTTTAGCCGACCTTACATCAATTATGGTATCAGTGTAGCCAATTTCATGTAGATATCTGCAGAAAAGAAAAAAAATAGTTATCAGTGTTAGTTTCTTTTGACACAAAGAACACACTTGGATTAAAATGTTTACATGAATATATACACCTTTCTATTAAAATAAGTCATTTTTGTACATTGGGTCAGCTATTGGTTAGTGAACTCTAAAACTGAAAATGAACTGTCACACACTCTCACTTCTCAATGATGGAATACAGAAAGAATTTTGGTGGTTTTCTACAATGCAAATGGAGTGACATGTCCTTGCCATGAAAGTTTGAAATGACAGAACCAGGGAATGTAGTTCATCCAAGCACTTTCTGTGGAAGCAGCCTTAGTGCAGAAAGAGACTTGCCACATTCAACCTGCTAGAGAGAGGTTGGATAAGTTCAAAAGATTTAATATAAATTATTGATATTTGTGTACCATTCTTTAAGAGTTTCAAAAATCTATTTTATTCAGAAAAAAAATCTATTTTATTCACTATTCGAAAGGTGGAGGGGGGGTCACATTCGGGAACAAGTTTTGAGAATTTGTCCTAATTCCAGGGTGCAACAGAAATACCTCCCACATAATGGTAAGACATTAGCAGAAATGGTATCTTCATCTAGATAATGTCTTACCCTTATGTGGGAGGTATCTCTGCCACACCCTATAGTATAAGTAGTGCGAGTGTGTACATAAACACACACAAGAGAGAATATCCTTTGCATTCTAGTAAAAGTAATATGATTTATATATAAGTCTAACATTCATCCATGCTTTGAATATTGTTGTCACATCTGATCTGGTACTCCAAAGAAGAATCTGCAATGTTATCAGTCATTATCTGCTATCTTGGCTTTAGTCACTTTCTCACCATCATAAAGTAGTTTCACTGTACTTTTTCTATAAATATTTTCATGGCAATTATTTTTTTTTATTTTTTTTTTGTAATAGTAATTTTATGAATTTTTTTAAATACAAATTTGAGAATTGACTTGGACAGGCTAAAAAAAAAAAAAAAATAAAAAAAATAAAAATAAATTAGTATCTCCTTGTAATATGCCAAAATATACTTGCATATTTTGTCTCCAATATTTAATATTGCTAGTAGAAGAGAAAGTATAATCTCCTTTGTCGTAGTGATGCCAGGTAGCAGTGTTTTTATTATGACAATGGAAGATTGGACAAAGATGTTTGTAAAGCCAGCTGTGTTTTTTTAAATATAGACTTATTGAAAGAAAGAAGGACAACAATAACAATCAGGAAAAAAAAAAAAAACTATAAAGACTTACAAGTTTAAAAAAAAAAAAAAAAACTTGATCATAGTCAAAATGTAAAATCTAACATTTGGCAGCATGAGTAAACTAGTTACACATACAGCAGCCCTATTTCATGTCAGTAACATATGCCTTAATTCCTGATCACTGACAATCCCTTTATGATTTTCAATCCATTCTGTAGTGAAATTTAACTGTGCCTTTCCAATGTATGAAATTGTCAACCATACCATTACCGAACCATTCAAAATCAATGAAAGAGTTAAACTGAACTGTGCTAACTACTGCAATTTTATGTACAAGACTTTCTCACAGACTCAAAATGAGGTGTGTATTTCTGTACAACAATGCTCCTTCTCATGTATCTAAGGTTACCAATGTGATTTGCATAATAATTTCAGAAGGAGACAGTGTGTTTAAGGTATATCAAGGATAGAGCGTATGTTAATATGAATGTGGACACTGAAGTCATGCTTTAAGGCAATCTTGATTGTGTTTAAGCACAAAACAAGTGTGTGTGTGTGTGTGTGTGTGTGTGTGTGTGTGTGAGTGAGAGAGAGATAAAGAACAAATATGGGCCACATATCAATCTAACATTTTTCACTTTTATTAAAGATTCATTAGGGAATGAGATATGGAGAAAAAGAAAGAAAAATTATGGTATTTTTACTTTTGTGTTGTTTGATTTTCATTGGTCAATCATGTTTCACATGCATTCCACTTGTAAAACAAATATTAGTATAATTTGTGGAATTTCAAATTCAAGGAGAGACAACATGTTCATTCGAGGTTTCAAGAAACTAACAGATACCAGGCCTAATTGAAAAACCATAAATATTCCTTTATGTTTGTCTATGTGGGATTCAGGTGTGTGTGTGTGTGTGTGTGTGTGTGTGTGTGTGTGTGTGTCTGAGCAGACATTATGTTTGTTTGTTTGTTTTTTTTTCACATTGATTACTGCCACTATACGTTACTTCCTGTAAGGGTAATATTTAATTTGCATATTTTAATAAATACTAGGTCTGATCAAAAAGTATCGGGACTGTTGCTATGGTAACAGAAATATGCAGAGTGAAGCCACTTGGCACAGATTGAACTTGAACTCTGTTGCATATGCACACTTAGTTATAACATTCTCATTCATTTTTTATAGCAGTGCTTGAGAGGAAAGTGTGTAGAGTGTGGTTGTTACAACTCACCACAGAATTTTAATCAGTGGCCATGATATGTGCATCAGTTTTTGGTCAAGACAATATTCCCCCAGGTCCAACAACCACCATATTCCCCTGGTCTTGCCCTTTGCAATTTTTTCCTCTTCAA
Source organism: Acanthosepion pharaonis (assembly GCA_903632075.3). Classification (NCBI taxonomy): domain Eukaryota; kingdom Metazoa; phylum Mollusca; class Cephalopoda; order Sepiida; family Sepiidae; genus Acanthosepion; species Acanthosepion pharaonis. The sequence continues at coordinate 122,600 of CAHIKZ030002357.1, forward strand.
AAATCAAATCCCACTTAAAAGGGACAAGATTTCAAGACATCAAAGAAATCCAAGAAAATGGGACAAGGCTGATGCTTGCTATGCCCATAAAGGAATTCCAGCAATGCTCCCATCAATAGAAACAACACTGGATAAAGTGTGTGGCTTCAGAAAGTGACTACTTTAAAGGAGATTAAAAGCTGAATTGTTATCTGTTGTATTTTTCTTTTTATAGCACCAGTACCGATACTTTTTGATTAGACCACTTCTTTGCTTTATTTTAAATTCATATCTTCAAAATTGTCCTACATAAGCAATGTTTCTGTTGAAGTTTTATATTTAAATTCATTGTATTTGCATAGAAAGAATTTATATCTACAGTGTTAAAATTCAGCCGGAAGAAAACCTAGAAACTTGTTATTGACTTCCACATCACATTACAAATTAGAAATGGAACGAAATATAACTGAAGCAACATAAATGTGGTTCTATAGAGTGATATGATAGACTGAACATGTGTGCAATGATGAAGTTCTAGAAACAATGGCAACAAAAAGGATACTTATATTTAACAGGAAGAGAGGGTTGAAATTTCTGGGCCACATAATGAGGAAAGAGGGCTTGGAAAATTTGATACTCACAGGACAGATTGAAGGCAAGAGGGCCTGAGGAAAGTAACGCACAACCTACATGATGTGCTTGAGCAAATGGACAGCAGAGGAGGGTTTGGGAGATATGACAAAAAACCTAAAGTTATTAAGAGCTACAAAGGATAGGAAATTGTGGAGAGCCATGATTACCAACGTCCTGAAGGAACACGGCACATAGAAGAAAAAGACCAATAAGAGACACACATTTCTTAAAGATTCGATAGTGTTATCACTAAAAGATATTATAAAGTACCAAAAAGTAAGGTTACAATGAGGATCCCCCCACACTCTACATTCACTGACCAGAATTTAAAATTAAAAGAAAAAAAAAAAAAACTCACTGTCGTAACAGCTGCCTGCCCTGTCTCCAAACAGCATTATTTGTAGTTATGGATTCACCATCAATTGATTGATCATCTGAAAAGAAAGAAAAATTTTTTATATATATATATTGTAGGTTATAAAACCTCTGTTGCTTTTATCTCACTTCATTTAATAGGAAATCAAACCAGTCATTTTAGCAAATGCAAACACACACAAAGTACTTACATATCCAATGTCAAAATAGTTGAAAATTAGAAATGATAAAATGTAAAATTTGAACCAATTCAATTTTTTTTTTTTAAGTGAATACAGGCAAAAGCAAATACTTAAATTGGTTTATAATAATGGCAGGCAACTTGTTTCCCATCACTTCCATCTGCTATAGTGGCTAGCCAATCCCTGTTGCAGACACCTGCTCAGGCACATTTGTGTTTCTTCAAGATCCACCGAGCCTATTTCTGGTTTATATTGCAACTATGCTGAGCAGATCTTAGTTACAGTTTCTGGGTAAGAGCACATCTTCCAGAATTATCAGCAATTTGAATGGTAGTATGCAAAAACTTGGCCATGATGACTTGTGACTTCATGCTAGCACAACCATCAATGGCCTCTGAACAGCTATGTCTGGTGACTCAATTTCACTCACAAGGATTGGACCAACCCATGATATGGTTTTTCAAGCACTATCCAAAGATGCCACAGGCTGAGATCATCTCCTCAAACTGATAACATCAAGATGTCACCTCCTTGACAAATCAACCATGGTGAGACTCGAACACGAGTCTCATGGTCGGAAAACAAACATTCTAACCACTTGGCCATGCACCATATATATATATATATATATATCTCACATTATGTCTAATAATTTATAAATAACATTGCACCTTCTAACATTTTCCACTGAAGTGGAAAGAGTATACCAAATCAATTGCTAAGTCTGCAGCTAGGAAAGTTTGTTCACTGTGTTGAGCTAGACAATTTTTCTTACCAGAATCTACCATACATGTGTCTCTATAAGCCTGCCATTCATCCTTGCTTTGAATATTGCTGCCATATTTATTCTGTTGTTCCTGCTATATATTTGGAAATTCTTGAAAAATCCAAAAAAGAATCTGCAATGTTACCGGTCTTGACCTGACATCTTGGATTCAGTCAATTTTCCTCACCACCGTAATATAGCTTCCTGTATCTTTTCTATAAATACTTTCATGGTAATTGTTCTGATGAACTTTCTCTCTGGTGCCTAAACTTTATAAATTTAAGTCCAGTACTATGTTGGGGCAATGTAATCATTTTACAGTTGAAATGGCTAGATGTAACAGCATGTTCTATGCTAACAGTCTCTTCTATCACACATTTCGCTTAGGAACTCTTCCACCTTCTTGCTTCACAGCCAACTTTGATATTCAAAAATTTACATACAATGTTAATCATTATCTTTTTTTTTTCTCTTTTTTTTTTATTGTTCACTTCCCTTAATAGTATTTTTTCTCATTCTATAACACTTAGTAACCTCTAGTGTTTTAGTGGCTTTAAAGCTATACTTGGAGTGAAATGATTTAAAAGATTTAAAAAAAAAAAAAAAATTCTGGACAAACTTATAAAAAGTGCAGAAAACTGGACAACTTTTCATGAGAAAATAAATGCAGAAAGTTATTTACTAATATATATATATATTTTTTTTTATAACTGAATCAAATCTTCCTCTACTCACAAATGCACTTCCTCTTCAATGTTATTTTACTCCTAATCTTACAACTCTATTTATGGATCAAATTAGAAGAAAGCTAATTACAAACAGTAATTAACTGCAGAGCAAGCATACCTTTCAAAAGGTAGTTTGAAAGCTGTTTTTTTTTTGTTTTTGTTTTTTTTAATAGTGTCAAGCTATGATGATGAGACTGAAAACAAAAATCTTTGAAAAATAGGACGCTTGTGGATAAATGAGAAAGAAGTGTGCATAAACATTATCCCAAAACATACACATCACAAACTGACACTAGAGTTTCACACACATTTTCCTTTCCGCATCTCTCTTGACCTCAGCTCTAAAAATAGACAACTGTACTTCAGCAAAAATAACAGACCAACTCATTTCTTAAGTCTTAATCAGCAATGGGCAAAGTTCACATATTTCTACCTGGATAAAGAACAGACAGATAATAAAAATATCTTTGTCTATAGAAACCAATAGGAACAGTACAAAAGCAAAGTTATAAAAATGCTTGTAAAACTGGAAAATATACTTGTGATTAACAAAATAAAAAAAAAAACAGCCCACCCACACTAAAGCTGAGAAAAACTAAAAAATATTGATCCACTTTAGAATGGAAGACTTAAACAAAAAACAAAAAAAAAATCTGGTTCACAGGTCTAACAAGCTAAATCTCATTAAAATCTATCTTCCAAGTAGTAAAGGTAATGACAAGAGACAAGTGCATCCCAAGTTGTTTTGTTAATAGAGTGACTTTACAATAAACAGGACATAGCCAAGAGGCCAACCTATTGGCCAAATCTTATCAACAATTGGCAAGGCCTTTCAAGGGAAACCACGGAAATCCTGTCATACTGGAGAGCTCTGTAGTTTTTTTTCATAGACTTTGAAACAAATATAGAACTTGTTAAATTTAATCAGTACATGCTAGAATTATGAAACTACCTTTCTCAAAAATACTGAGAATTGTTATTTAGGTTTTTCTTGTCATTTTAACATATTTCAAACTGGGTTTAACTTTTTTGCCAGGGTTGAGAGAAGGATTTCTTTTAAATTAAAAGAATTTTTCTTAGCCTCACTGGATTTGAATTTTGAAGTAATGAATTACATTAAATTTTAAAAGTTATTTTAATAAATACAGGGTACAACAGAAATACGTTCAAGATTTTAAACTGTCACCTGTGTGATGCTCGTGAATTTGGACAAGTGGCAATGGTGTCTTCATCTAGCTAATGTCTTAACCCCCCCCCTCCACTAGATATCATCATGGCTTAGACTGACGCATACCATGTGTTTACTGCTGAAAGGATTTTTAAGACTGGTGAAACTGTAAATGTAACACGGAGAGCTTTTCGTACTCATTTCATGTTAAGGATGCTGTTCCAAGTAGAAAATCAATACTGCTATAGGGTGAAAATTTCAACGCCTAAAAGAAAGGCCACGTGAAAGACCTAAGTCTTCAAACTTCTGGATGATGGAAAACTTTAGAAATGATCTACAATCTACAACAGTGTATGGTGAACAGAGACCACTATTTGAAGTACTTCATTTTTAAAACCAAATGAATAAAAACTGTTACCCTTTCTTTAAACAGTAAAATAAATTTTTTAATAGCAGTTACCTTGGGGTTTTTTTTGTCACCCTTTAAAATGTTTGTGGTATTTCTGTCACACCTTGTATGTTACATGAAATGATGCTGTTCTGGATAGAAAATTGATACTACTATGGGTTGAAAGTTTCAGGGCCACAGGTTCAGCACTTTAAAGAAATCCATCCAGAAGTCCTGAAAGTGCTCAAACTTCCAGGTGATGGAAAACTTTAGAAATACAACAGTGTATTATGGTGGATAGAGGCCACCATTTGGAAGATGTCTTTTTTCTTTCTTTTTTCTTTTTTAAAGCCAAACAAACAAAACTGTAGCCCTTTGTTTAAACAACAGTGAAATAAAATTTTTAAATTTTTAGTTGTTACTCTGGTCTTTTTGTGACTCATTAAAATGTATTTCTGCCACACCCTGTATGTAGGTATACTAATAAGTATTACCTCAGAATGATGATAAAAAATATGCTATATGCAACAAATGGATATACAGATAGTATAAGAGTTAATGGCTCAGAACAAGAAATATTTGATCAAAGTTCAAATTCCAGTAAAGCTTGTTGCATTCACTTTCTCACAAGTACCCTTGGTAAATATTGCTTAAATATAATATGAACACTGGTAAATTTTATAGAGGTAAATATAACCTTGATTCCTGAAGCAGTATAGTCCTGGATATAATGATAAACTACACCTGCAAGCAAGACCTCTGATTGTGAGATTGGAAGTTTTGAGAAGCATGGAAACATCTCTTAATTACTGTTGTTACCAGGTTCACTCTAACCCAGGGTAGTAGCACTTGTTAGGGTCCCAGCTATGAGTAAATAGTGAACCCGCAAATAGTAATCAAAACACTAGGAAAGTATAAAAAATAAGAGCAACACACTAATAAAAAAAATTACCAAAAATACAGTTTTCTATAAAAAATTAAAAAAAAAATTACTATCAATATATTTTTATAGCAAAAAAAATCACTAAAAATCAAAAAACAGGACCCAGAGAGAGAAAAAAAAAAAAATTGCTATGATTAATCTCATTTCTTGTAAGGAGAAAAAAGTTTTCGCTCTTCATTTGATTTTGCAAGATTAAAAAAATTACAGTTAAGTAATTATAATTTAATCATGAAATAATGTCATTCTCTTGAAGTAATAATAAATAAATAAATTAATTATATATATATATATATATATATATATATCTCATATCAGCTTTAAATAACCCATATGGGATGATATGCCACTAAACCAACCAACTGAAGCAACAGATATAGATTCTTATACAAAACTATTTTATTAAAAATATGGAAAAATTGCCTTATAGATTTTGAAATTGCTTCATTTTCATTATCTATGAGCATATGGTGTTGTATACAAACAGACATTGATAAATATGGATAACAATTTACATTGTTTAATCATTTTTCATAGGGCTGACAACATCAAAACTTTTTGTATTATCAGTGTAAATGTTATATTTAGTGGATACACTTTGTGTGTGTGTGTGTGTGTGTATATATATATATATATATATATATATATTCATCCTAGTTTCTTTTAAAACAGTGAAATCAACATTTACAAGCCTACAGATCAAAAGTTATATTAAAGAAAACATGCCTCACAACAGGAGTTGAGTCTGTATTAATTTTGAATCTGGAAAACCATTATCAAGCTAAGTATGCATTACCATTAAACCACAAGTAGCCATTATAGTTAAGCAAGTCTCAACTACTTTATTAAACTCATCAAATATGTGTACCCATTAAGTATAATATTTGCAGTAATAAATATTATTGGATTAAAACATCCATCAATTATTTCAAAATTACTTTTACAGGTATGAAAATAAAGTCAGTAAATATAGACTTCAAAATGCTCCAACAAGATGTGCATTTCTCAAGTAGAGTATACTGTAATGGCTTCTCATGACTTAAATGGTAAAGCACTTTTTTTTTTTTTTTTTTTTTTTTTGTAATTATTTCACCCCAAGCAAGGCAATAATGCCACAGGGGGTTACAGAGAATGACAGAGAATGAGAAGACTTTAGTGGGGAGGATTGAAGAATGGATAGTAAAGGAACAGGGTTCAAGAAGACAGAAAAATGGCAATTGATGTTGCATTTAAAATTTATTAAGTTATCAGAGAAGTAAGAAATTGTAAGTCAGTTCCACAGATGAAAAATGTGAGAAAAGAAACTGTTAGAGTAGAAATAGCAGTTGCATCTAAGCTAGTTGAACAGTAAAATGGTGAGACCTAATTGCCAATCTAGTAGCATGCTTAAATTCATGTAGTCATGACACTAAGAAGAAAAGTTCACCAGAACAGTTTCCATGAAAATATTTATAGAAAAGACAGTGGGAAGCCACGTCATGTTGGTGAGAAAGTGATTGAAAGTCAAGGATCAATTACATTACAGATCCTTTGAATTTTGTCAAAAATCTCTTGAAATAGAGCAGGAGCACCCGACCAGATATGGCAACAGTATTCAATACACAGCTTGAAGATGATTTAACTGTCAAGAGGCATATTTTCTTTAATAAAACTCAGTCTCAAGGCCAGTAAATGTCTATTTCAATGTTTACAAAATGTGTGTGTGTGTGTGTGCTGTAACCTACAGAAGGTTACTGAATGAGGAATAACATAACCACAACGGAGGTTGTAAATGAAATGGTAATGTTTATCATATCATATCAATGCAATACAATACTCGCCAGCGGCATGAAGTAGGTAAACCACTGCAAGTCCCCCCACAGCATATTACCCCCCACTTACAATAGTGTTGAACGTATTTACAAAGATTGGGACATACCCATTACTATTCATAGGTACGGGTGTGTGTGTGTGTGTATATATAGATTTCGTTGTTGGAAGTGTTACCTGATGATCCGGAGTCCTTTAAAAAGGATTTTGGTGAAATAAATTATTGTAATGGTACCTTAAAGTGGTCTGTTTTTTCATTAAATATATATATATATATATATATATATATATATATATATATATATATATATATATATATATATGCGCACATACACCCTGTATAAGACAACCTTTAGATAAGACATGCTCAAAAAATATAACAAATTTACATGAATTTATCCTCTACCTGCAGTATAAAATGACTGCTTATTGATTATATAAAGATGTTATCAGAAATGTTACTTACTGTATCCTTAGAAATTCAAAATAAATGAAATAACAAAACCGATTCTATATCATGTTTTTTCTACACACAACCCCTAAAAGGGAAACCATTGTTTTGTTTGTTTCATCACGTGATCTCATGAAAAATAAGTTATATGTAATCCTAAATTGTTATTTAACACCAAAATGAAAATGAATTTTTAATGAGAAATAAATATTGTTATTCTAAATGTTATTGCTGTTGTAATTACCACCACTATGATGATTATTGAAAGTTTAATGAAAGATAAAAGGTTGTTGTGGATGCAATCATAATACAATGTTTACATTTTCTAAACTGAAAAGACAGTTTATTATGAAGTTATGCTAGTAAAATATAAAGATAGAAATGGTTTTATTACTTTTATTATCAGTTTATTTGATAATGTGAATCTTTTCAAGTAAGTTATGGTTATTGCACAGAGGCCGAGGTTAGCCTACAGACAAACATCACTCTGAATTTAAGGTTTCTTTTTTAGAATTGCTGTACAAGATGGCCCCCAATTTATTAGGGTGATTTGGGGGGGGGGATTTAAAGTTAGTCTTACACATGGAAATATATGATACTTAAAAATTGTTTTATCTATTTCCAAATAGAAAATGGTAATTCACTGCCGTTAAGCAAGGATTTAATTGTAAACAAATTTGTTTCTATTTTTAGATAGAAGAAATATTCTTTCCCCATATCACCATGAAACATAAAATACTTTTAAAACTGAAATGCCTTCTCCCTTCGTATACACACCCCCACATAATGTAGTAAACAAAATCCTATATAAGATTTTTCAATATTTACCAGAGAACATTTCAGAGATTCAAATTCAAAATATTTCATTTTAATTGGATAAAATGTAAAAAAATCAATCAACTATTATATTTATGAGGCTATAGATTTGTCAATTGTTGAGTAAATATTTCATCAGGTCATAGTCGGGACAAAGAAAATATCCTTTCAAAGTTTTGATGAATTTTCGATCTCAACCAACCATATCTAAAAACAAGAACACATTAATGAACACTTTCTGTAACTTGAAAAGTGAGGAGTTAAGTGCATTGACAAGAAATGAGGAATGTTAAATATTTGTCACATGACAGTAGAGCACACATTATACTCTGTCAAGATCACAGATTGATTTGCTTTTTATGGCTTGTCAACCCTTTGCAGATTATTTAAAGGAAGAAAATATTTTAATATTGTAAGAATTTTTTGGAGAAAACGATTTTAGGATACAATCTTACTAATTAGCCTATACCTCAGGAAGGGGATTCATGCCTTTCCCGTGGGTATTTACATGTAAGTAAACATAATGAACTCCACTGAAATTGGAACTGTTCTCTGATTAACAATTCCAGACGATCATCCATCACACCACTCACACATCCAAGCTGGTATCCCCAAGCTGTTACCCATTTACATACCCACCAGGCTTGACGTTGCTTAAATTTGGTGTTCATATAGGAATCAGTGTTTCGACATGTGGCTGTAAGCCTTATGAGATCACAACTTATGTCACAGTTAATTGTGAATACCATAAACACTTCCACAGTTACATAGTATAAGCATCAGCAGTTGTGAATTCAAAGTTACCCTTCTAGACTGGTTGACAACCATGGCTAGAAACTTGATTCTGCTAGTGGACCCATAGCTGGGGAAGAGGAAAAGAGATGAATTCATATCTTCCAACATTATTTGTGCAAAATTAGATGTAACAAACCCAACCAGAATTCAAACATGACTGGCCAATTTTGCACTCCAAGACACTAACCATTACACCACCTGCATATTCATTTCTTGCATAAAATGCTTTATATATATATATATATATATATATATATATATATATATATATAATAAAATATATATATATATATATATATATATATATATATACCTCATCCTGAGACAGGACTTATTAATATACCTGCATATTTATTAAAAATGACTTCTTATATTTGATGTAAGTCATCACTTCAAAAATCAGATACAGCAAAGAAAAATTATTTTTAATTGTAAACATATGTCAATCCCAATTTTGAAAATGTTAAAATGAAATGAGGGAACAAGAAAAGAGAAAAGCCTAAATGTGGGGGGGATTGTTTTTTTCTTTTCAGAAAGAAAAATTTTAACAATTCTACCATTTAGATTTTCCTTTTTTCAAAAGATACACAATTTGTTTCTTTTTATGCACATTTCAAAGTCAGCATTTTCTAGAAAAGGTAAGAATGAAAACAAAAGTTAGGTTGCTTCTGTTATTGTACAGTACAAGTTTTTATGATCAGTTTTTTTTTTTTTTTTTTTTGTTTTTTTGAAAAGATTAAAGATGACTTGCTGCACTATCCACAGATAAATTTTTCCTGGAGGAGTTAAAATTCGTGTATTTTCGGTGACCATAACCTACCTGGTAGATCTATATTTTCATGGTACGCTTGGCTAACCTTATCAGTGCAGGTAAGCTCCTTTAGCCTGACTACTAGTATTGCTCAGAAGCTAGGGGCTGGGGTGGGGGGGTGTGGTTGGTCATATTATACATGAGCTATATGAAAAAAAATGTTTTTTCACAAAAATAATTCAATGGTCGCATTATGCCTGTAGTAGAATTATGCACGATACGCAAGCATATACAGTAGGTTTTTTTTTTTTTTTTAACAGGGGTCAGTGACACCTAGTGAACCAATACTTAGGCTCTCACATGCACACATTTTTTTCTTTTTTTTTCTTTTAATCAGTCAAAATAAACAATATATTATGTTCATTATCCATATTTACAAAATATAAAAGAAGTGAGTTTCTGAACAGTGGAGAGAAAAAACAAAAACCTACAGATATGAATCTCAAATATTTTGGTTATCATATTCAAGGTTTCAAATACTCACTAGATATATTATTCAATGAACAACCAGAAGAAACAGTTGCATACAAAACAGTCCCAAAACAAAAATTTAAAAAGCTTTTACAATGAGAAAAAGAATTAAATCGAAGACAAGTGTTTCCTTCACTTATCTATCCTACATAAAGACAATTCCTATCAATATGGCACAACTATTTTTCTCAAATGAGGCAATAGCTATAGAACAGAAAAATATATAATTTTATATTCATGGTATCTTTATTTCGAACATGAAAAGCTTATTTTTCTGTTAGGCGATCCAAGAAAAACTTGTTTTAGGTCAGGGCTGTTGTTTTTATATAAAGTGAGAGCATTCTCACTTATTCTGATCTAATATTTGCTAAAAAATATACAATGGTAACATAATCGCATTATGGTACCCCACCTCACACACATTGGAATCATTATCATGAACTATGTATAAGATTTATCTTAAATATAGACAAGTACCATTTTCTTAATTTTTACATTAACAGATTATATATTTGTAAATAGAAAAGCAGAGATTAAATATTTAAAACTTAATACAATTAACATTAAGGATACAATGACAGTTTTAATTTTAAGGGAATAAAAGAAATATGTCTACAAGTTCATTAGATTCTTCTTCTCTATATACCTAATAAAATAGCATTTGAAAAAAAAAAATACTTCAGATACAATATTTACTTTATATAGACATACACACATTAGGTCAATTTGCTGATAAATTCCAAAAGATTTTTCAAAACTGGAAACAAAAAAAAAAAGTACGATTTTTTTTTTTCTTTTTAAATACTGATTGAATTAACATGCAAAAGCCTCTAACCCTAAATAAATTTTTCTTCACTCTTCAAAACCTTACTTGTTAGTTTCCTACATCTTTGTCGTCAAGTGGCTGGCAATAGCAAAGAGTTGATAGTAGTAACAACACTCCAATTGCAGTTCTTTGTCACATAAGTCAGTCCCTAGTTGAAAGAATGTTAACAGACAAGGGACCTAAAATGTCAGTCAGAAAAAACCCATGATGATATCCAACAGGTGACAGAGGAGAGAATTCAATTTAAAAACAAGGCTAACTGACTGACAAGCATACAATGCTTATCCTCAGTGGATTGCACGATTCCTCTGTACATGAAAGAGAGTACAAAGGTTGAAAAAGAGCTCTGTACAGGAAACAGTGGAAAGAAAGAATAAAGTAGACCTCCAAAGGTTAAAGTGGTCAAGTGGTCAACCCACTTGCTTCATTGGATAGTTGGGTCACTTAAACATTGATACTGCAGCCATTTTTAAAGTACAAAGAAAACATAGTAATGTACAAGATGAAAAGACAATACATCATAACAAAAATATATATATATATATATATATATATATAGGTCATAAAGACTAACTGAACAATTGTACAAACAAATTCACCAGCCCAATTTACTGTTTCAACCAAAAATAAAATAAATAAAAAAAATCAGGATTAATATACAGACAGACTTTGTGGGGTGAGCAGGCAATGAGGATTGGTCAAGTGCACAAATTTGGATTGTCATGTTAATCATATATCAAATGGAAAAGAACAATGACTAATAAAAATATGGTTTAATTAGGTTTATATTGTATTGAGACTGAAAGTAGCCTTGTTAATTTTATCGTTTACCATTAGTCAATAATAATGATGTTAGTCAGTATTATCAATATGGTAATAACTGTCGGACAAAATGACTCACTGAATCTTTAGATTCAATAAATCCAAGCAACTAACATTATCAGCAACAGGAAGTGCATTCAAGCCTGACTTCCAACTTCCATACAATTGAGTTAATTACCAAAAGGACCAATCAAAACCTCCCATTCAGCATCCCACTCATCATGTGACTTTTGAGAAGGAAAGATGAAGTCTGTTTAGTTTAACACACAGACTGTGAGTTACAAACGTTTCCAGCAGAAACAACTATTTTATTGGCATTATTAAAATGAAAAAAAATAAAAATAAAACTTCCTGGTTTGAACACACAATAACCTTCAACTGAAGTCATCTTTGTTTGTGAAAAAAAACATGCAAGCATGCCATGGAAGAAAGATTTGGCATTTGTCAGAGACGGACACTTTTTTTTCCAAGAAGATTAACTTAACAGACAGAGGAATATATAACTTTTAAGACTGTCTAGAGACTGTTATCTTAATAATATCCAGTTGGTCAGGGAGGATAAATTTGAAATCATGTAAACAATGTATTTACAAATCAAGATTAGTTTACATAATATACAATAAACAGCTGTTAGAGAACAATGAAATTTCATTATCCTAAACTCTCCAATAGACTTCACCTTACCACAAGTTATCCATGGATAGGTGGGGGTTATATCATCATCTTCAACCATTGCAAGTCAATTGCTAACCAAAGTCTTTTTCTTAATCCTTCCATAACTCTAAATTCTATTCTTTGGTATGTCTTAGCAAAAACTTACCCTCTATCAACTTCATATGTTGGTTTTCCCTACTTCATTTGCTATCCTCTGAGAACCAACCTTTTTCTTCACCTATTATCCTTTCCTTTTTGCTGTGTGTCCAAACCCATCTGTATTTTTTCATTTAATTAGTTCAGTTATATCTCTTATCGTTGCCTGTTCCAGGTTGATCTTTTTCTCAGTTGTCCCAAGCAATAATGTTACTACAGTGTCTTTGCTTTGTTCTTTTCCACCTTTTTACATTTTGGAGGTACAAACATCTATTTCCTCTGAAATATCACCAGTATCTATCAAAGTGACTGTCGGTGGTATTTTTATTGTCAAGGCACACAGGTCTGCATAGTAGTCTTTGACTATCCTTCATACCTTCTTCCTGCATTTGGTAACTATCCCATTTCTGTCTTTCAATGCAAGAATGTGTTTATCTCTAAGATGCAGAGTTATATATTATTAATACAAGTAAAAGGTTTATCACATAGTTGATTGATGTTACCTTCATCATTCCAACTCCAGAGTTTCATAGATGGAATCTTCCAGAATCACTCCATCCACTCGTCAGAGGACATAAGCAATTGACTGTTTACACTTGATTTTTCTTTTTAATATACACTTTTCATTGTGGATTTTTTTTTTCAAAGCTTATGTGTGCATGTGTATGTACACACATCTGTGCGTACATGTAGAATGTCATGGTTATTTGTCCTTTTCGTTGAGGGGGGGGGGCTTAACACTCGCTCCTTATTGATGTTTTTACTTTTCCCCTAAACTTATCTTACCCAACGCATTTCATCCTCTGATGGACTTTATCAAGGCAAATTGTAAGGATTTTTTTTTTTATTTTGCAAAAAGTATTTATCAACAAAAGTAAAAATGTTGGTTTTAAATTTAAGAGACAGTCATAAATATTCATCAGGCTAACTGAAAAAGTCTAGGTAAGTTATGGAGGATGCTAAGTGATGTAATTTAAAGTCTAATAAACAAAAGTAATAAATGATACTGAAATTTTGTTTTATGCAAAATTTTTTAATGCATTATATCCTTTAAATAACAGGAAAACAAAATTGTTGCAAAATAAAATCTTTATATTTGTCTTAATAAAGTCCATTAGAGGAAGAAACACATCTAAAATCAGTTTTCCTTTTGCCTAGGTACCTCCATTTTTTAATGAAAAAAAAAAAAAAAATAGCATAGCATGATGAAAAAAAAACAAAAAAAAAACCCCAAACTCAATAAAAACATTTTGCCATCAAAATGTTATTAAGAGGAAAGACCAAAGTATCTTTTTGTTATTTTTCAAAAAAAATTTTTAATCCTTTCTAGCACATTCAAACTTTTGGTTAAAAATATTGTTTTGCTTACATCAGCAGCTGACATAACATATTCAGAAACAAATGAATTTTTTTTTTTTTTTACATAATGTTATCACCCACATAATTTTGAGAAATTCAATTTTTAGGGCAGGGATTTTTTTTTATTAGTTAAAAGCAGGACTCCTTGGAGAATGTAAATCATCAACTTTTTTTTTTTTTTTTAAAACAGTTACTGCATTCACCAAAAATCTGCTCCGAATTATAAAATAAAAAATGCAATAAAACTATGACATTATTTAATCAGAATTGCTTTGATAAATAAGATTTATTAAGGACACTATTGTCTTATGAAAAATTGTTTTGCTGAATAATTAGTTTTTACAAGAATTGTTTTCTTTTTTTAAATTTTAATTAAATAATTTATAATATTACAAAATCATTTAAAATTTTGCATTACTTCAAGGTGGCGGTTAGGTGATATTGTTAAATGAAAACTACATTTATGAATCAAAAATTGAAAAGCTCATAATTGTTTGTACCAAATATTTTTTTAAACTTCTAAAAAAATTTAGTGTATAACTATTCCCAATTTCTAACTATGGGAAGCCATAAATGATATTATCCTTTCAAATGTCATGTGATTTAATTGTCTGGTGCTCTGCAATTCTTTCCATTTCATTATTCAGTTGTTTTATCATTAATGTTTTTACAAATCATCCCTTTAAAATTTCAAGGTAAATTTTTTTTTTTTTTTTAATTACTATTTCACTAAATATTTTCATTTTATGTATTTATTTTAGTTTGGGTCATACTTCAATTAAATAATTTTTTGTTTAAGTTAATAAACTTAACCTAGAAACAAAACCCAAATTTCATAAAGCATCTTTAAAACGTAACTAAAAGTCAAAATATTATATAATTGCTGAAAATGTTAATTTGTAAAAATTACTAGGACTAGGTAGTTAAAAAAAAATGCATTCACTTAAATTTCATAAATTTATGTCAATTCTGGTCATCCATTCTAGCTGTCATCACCTCAAAACTTACTGATATGTCAATAAAGATAAGAGAAACAGGACCCACCATTAAGAAATGCTTGTATATTACTTTTTTATAAGTAATGTTTACTTCAAAATCAGAATAATTTACCTTAAATTTACTAATTTTACTCAAATAATGTGTCACAAATATATATTTTATTTTTAAAACCAATAATTTTGTTTATAAATTTCTTAAAATTAAGAAAATGGTCATTTGTATGATGATTTTCTGAAATCAGCCAAAAAGTTGAAATTCCAATCGATTTAATTTCTGCTTGAAATACAAAATATTTTACTTACTGGAAATAGTAAATTTAACCATTTAGCTTTCAATTAAAGCTAAAAATGAAATCTTCAAGAAGGCTTTTTCATTTTTAAAAATTCATTTCAAACCTTATGTATCAAAAACTCAGTGGAGGTACCTACTTTTGCATAGTTCTTTTACAGATATATGTATTGTAGTTATATCTTAATTTTTTTTTTTTATATATATATATATATATATATATATATATATATGTGTGTGTGTGAAAAGTGTATATAAATAAATATATATATATATATATATGTATAATTATTTATATATTATATGCGTGGTACTTATGAGAAAGCGCTCAATATCAGAGATAGAGCTAACATTTTCATACACGTTTCATTAAATAATATAAACAAGTGTTGTCTATTTTATGTAAATTCTTTACATAATGTCTGATAAGCTTAATAACATTATCATTAAACGAAGAAATAAAATCACAATATTGATACATATTTTTTAATCAAATCTAAGCTTTCAGCTTACATAAGCCATTATCAAAGGTGACAATTACTGTACAATATATTAAGCAATACACGGACAAGAATGTGATGATAGTCTGTTTCTATGGATGATTTCCAAGCAAACATAAACATGTGCATATAAGACGCTGGAAGCGAAAATCACCCCGCAGCACATGACCACGCGAGAGTGAATTCGAGAAGTATTAAGTATGGGAAGCCGTTAGTATAAACTAATGGCTTCTGTTACCAATTATAGACATTTAATATATATATATATACACACACACACACACTTGCTGGTCTATTGGATACAGATTTTTTTTATTTTTTTAAATTACCGTGTCTAATACAGTAGTATCATGCATAAGAGGGTCATGAAAACCACAAAAATGTGGGGTTCACTGGGAATCAGTGCATGCACAGACCTTAGCTCTGAAGCTAATACTCCTGGAAGTGAACAAACATGATCTTAATAAAAAATATCCCTGAAAAATTCACCCAGGAAAAAAAAAAAAAAAAAAAAATTAAATTTATGGAATTGCACATAAATTTTGATGCTCGTTTTGTAGAAATACCAAATTTTAAAAAGATATTTGCTTTGACTGGTATATTACTGCTTGCTTTGTGTGTGCTTTTGTTGATATATAGGTATTGGAATTTGCTTTTCCGCATGTATGGTATGGGACTGTTTGCCAACAAGTACCATATTTCTGGGGTTTTTTGCCTATTACCATATGTACCAGTGTTCACTAATACCAGTAGATTTCTTTGCAGCTATTATGAGTTTATTGTATGTGCAGAGGTTGCTCCTTGAAAAACATCTAAAACAATCTTTCTTTTCCCCCTGGTAAGTAAACTGTACCAGTAGTATAATTTGTGCTAATACTGTTAGTGTTTCTTGATGGTTAATAAGAATGTTACATAAAGGTGGATGCACTCAATAGGCCAACAAATATGATAATTATCTTTCTCCTCCAAAAATACTGAACGTCTGTATACATTTAATTAAAAAAAAAAAAAGAAAAAAAAAAGGTTTTTAATATCTTTTCCATGTTAATTTTCTTTTTGTCTTCATTGTTTAACTGAATAGTTTACTTAAATCTGGTTTTTAAATTTTATCTCCTGTTTTTCTTTTCCATAAAATCTACCGTTTATATTCAATATGTTATCCCTGATGCTTCCTTAACACTTCCGATTCTGTGGTTGTACTTATACATCTTTGAGAACCTTAAATTGTCTGTTGTTGACACACACACACACACATATATATATATATATATATATATTAGTTGTATATTTAGGCAGCAATCCTTCCTTTATGCATGTCTTATCCAGACGTCTTACGTTACACCTATCTGATCACAGCTCCATCAGAACCCATTTAAACACACACTCAGATTTACCCGACACCATTAGGAACATACTAGTAGAAAACACAAATATATTAACTGCATCCACTTGCAAAAAAAGACTAAAAATAATGGAAGCTCTAAT
>CAHIKZ030002357.1:147500-202500 GCA_903632075.3 Acanthosepion pharaonis
AATAAAAAAAAAAATAAATATATATATATATATATATATATATCTCGGTGGCATCACTGAAGGAATCAAAAATTGAAAAGGTGTCATCAACCTCATGTAAACATAGGGTTTATGGAGCATGTCAAACAAAATTGCTCATGATAACCTACAAAAAATATTGGGCCCAAAGGAGTAACCATTGCAACACCATTCATCTGGGAATACATAATATCATTAAAACTGCAAAACCATTAGTCACCAGACACATACATTCTAAAAAAAAAAAAAGTTTCAAAAATGCTAGCCATACCCAAATTACCTTTATAAAAGGACATCAACACATATATTAATGGTCACATTCGTATACAAGCTGACAATGTCAAACAACACCATCAGTTGTTTTTCAGACTCAATATCCAAATTTCTAGTGAGATTTGAAAAACAGAAGGAGTCTGAAATATTGTGTGCTGAAAAGACATTAGATACCAGCAGTTCAGCCAACCATTTGGCCAACTCATATTGAATGGATCCCACCATAGATAAGATGGGTCTCAGTGGTACACCATTCTTATGTACCTTTGGCAGTCCATACATTCTGGGACATTGATACCCTACTGGTCTAACCTTATCATAGATCTCCTTAGAGATTAGGTTGTTCTTGGATACTGAGAGCAACCATCTCTGTATTCTTGATTCAGCTTTGCTAGTATTGTCCCACGTACTAGCAGGACCAATCATCATAAACTTTCAGGAATTCTTCAGAATATTGGGCATTATATATATATATATCTTACTTATTATAAAACGCAGATTGTGTGTGTGTCTGTACCTTTAGATATTGGATCAGATTTCCTACATTTTTCAACCAATTTCAACAAAACTTCACAGGACTGCATAAAATTACCTTGCGGTGGTTCTGACAGCGCCAAAAATTGGAAAAACAATTGTTTTTGCACGAAATCAATTTTAAAACACGATTCTGTCATCAGAATGAAAGGGGGACAACTCATATCAAGTTATACTTATTATAAAACCCAGGTTGTGTGTGTGTGTGTGTGTGTGTGTGTGTGTGTGTGTGTGTGCATTTATATATGGGATCGGATTTCCTACATTTTTCAACTGATTTCAACAAAACTTCACTTTTTTTGGCAGGTAGTGTTTCTTATTATCTTGCACACCTTTTTCTTTATTTTTACATTCAGAATGCTTTAAAAATTCCATTTACAAGACAATTGTTTATAATAAAATTCTATTCAATCGGTAGAGACTCATAACGATTGAAAACAATGTTTTTTGTTTCAGTTTGACCAATTAAGTGAAAAAAAAAACAAACAAAAAAAAAAACAAAAAAAAAAAAACAAACAAAGACATGTGTGTCCATCAACCTTAAACAATAATCTTTGTCAATTTTATTTTTCAGTCTTCATGATGGTCGATACTTGATCTATCTCTTACTGTTACATCTCAGGGCAACGCTGGGATCTACTGCTAGTATATATAAAAGGGTTATGACTTTTTCTATAACCCAATGTTCCTGTGCCATAAATTGATGAAGTTTTGTTCAAAGGTAATGAAAAAGCCATTAATTGGTTTCATTTCCTGAAAAAGATCACACCCATCACCAAAAATTTGAATTTAATATGTACACAATAAGTGTAAAAATATTTTACAAGCTTTATTTTTTCAATTTGGTAATTATGTAATTGGATAGTAATGTATTGTTTAATGCATTTAAGAGTTTATATCTATAACATAACATAAAACCTTATAAGTAAACAAAAACAAGTTCTAAAAGACTCCAGGAAGTCATAGTATTAATATACTTATTGATTGACTATTTTAGGAATTTTGTGTTGGGTGGAGGTGATACTTTTTAAAAAATAAACTAAATTAAATCCTTTTTATTATATTTATTTTTTTAACAAAAGTTCAAATTACGATACAAGAAATCAATTAGTTTACAAAAACCTAACACTTTATATATATATATATATATATATATATATATATATATATATATATATATATTCTGGTTGCCTGACAATCACAGTAGCATGAAACTCATTTTTTTTTTTATCCGTATACAGGCAGTTTGCTGCCAGTAAAGATTTCATTAGCTGTCTCAATTAGATAAAGAATACAGTTTTTACTGTTTAGTTGAGTATCTGTTTACTTTATTTTTTCTTAATTTATGTTTTGTCCCCACTTGTCACATTCACAACCTTTCAGCCATTGTACACAATGGCCTTCTTCAGATGATATTTGTTTGAATTTCAAACTAAACCCAGAACAGTCAATCTGTATGTTGGCATTTCTGAAAAATGATTCAAAATCCAAACAAATATCACCTGAAGAAGGCTAGCATGTACAACATTTGAAAGATTTTGAATGCAACAATAAAGATAAGGACAATGGTCCAAGTGAATAAGTGTAAATATATGAGTGAAGTTTAAGGGAAATATATAAACATTTCCTATTTGTTCCTGATTCTATCATGTAGGCGTTAGTAGAAGGTAGAATAATATCAGAAAAAAAGTAGAGATAAAGTGAAAGAGTTATTCTATGTCTCACCTCCTATAGTAGACATCAGGCTGGAATGAGAGACAAACCCATGTATGAGGAAAGCATATTGGAATGTGGAGAAGAGGAGATAAACATCCTTATCAGATGTTGTAGTCAGAAAGTTATTTTCTCTCCCCACCAAACCTCATAATGTAGGCATTAATATCTGCTGGATTTGAACTAATAGAGAGAGAAAAAAAACACAGATCAACTCAAAGTGGACGAATTTCAGATCCAGCAGGTGCTAATGGCTTGAAAAGAAAAAAAAATATTCTAATTTTTCCTTGTGTGTGTGTGTGTGTGTGTGTGTGTGTGTATTTAAGCAGCATTTTTTCATTGATGCATGTTTCATTAAATAATATAGTCAAGTTTTGACTATTTTAACTAAATTCCTTTCATATTGTCTGATAAACTTAATAACATTATCATTGAAAGACGAAAGAAAATCACCATATTGATACATGTTTTTTAATCCTATCTGAGATTTTGGTTTACATAAGCCATTATCAAAGATGATAATTACTGTACAATATATTAAACAATACACAGACAAAACAACACGTGTAACGTCACGAGCTGCGATGCAATTTTCCCTTCCGCATCTCATATACACGAGTTTGTCATTGCTTGGAAATCTTTTATGCAACAAAAACAGACTATCATTATTGTTTTGGCTGTGTATTCTTTAATATATTGAAATGTAATTGTCATTTTTGGAAATGGCATATGTAAGCTGAAAGCTTAGATAGGATTAAAAAAAAAAACATGTTCCAATATGGTGATTTTTAGACAATTTATCCAACACAACATGTAGATCTCATTTTAACAGATATATTTACCAAAATTACACACACAAAAAAAGTGTGTATATATATATATATATATATATATATATATATATATATATAATATATATAAAAGAGTAAATTTATTCAATAAAATTGGCTTCAACCACACCCTCCAGACAACTACAGAATCTCCTGCAACTCTTCTGGATGGTCTCCTTATGCAAGTTGGTAAATGCTGCCATAAATCTTGCCTTCAGTTCATCTTTGGTGTTAAAAGGAGTTTTGTTGGTCTCTCACCCAGCTGCACCCCACACACAATAATCAAGGGGGTTACAGTCTAGGGAGGTAGGTGGCCAGATGTAAGGAGTTAATTGATCACAGAAATTGTTTGTCAGCCATCACTGGGTTCTGCTTTTGTGGCATGGTGCAGAGTTCTGTTGCCAGACATACGGCCTTCCAGCAGCCACCCTCAAGGCACTTGATGTAGCCCTCTGTGTTAAAAAATTTGCAAGTTTTTTTCCTTATCAGAATGATCAGAGTGAGTATTCTAATCTGCCATACCTTTGTAATCACCATTAGATTCATCCAACACTTTGCAAATCCTCTGCAATGTCCTCAGATTGACACCCAAACACTGAAATGTTTGTATTGGAGCTTCTGGTGGATATGCCAAGCAGTACATCATACCGTTTCTAAATTTCTGGCTGAGTGAATTACATCATGGTGGTCTTTTTCTCACAGATGGTACCCAACTGATCCTACTATACTGTGTCATCAACAAAATCATAAACAACACACATGCTTGAAATTAAAATATAAAATGGCAACAATTTACACATTGCACTATATATAAGTAGATAGCTGTATTTGAATAGATACTCTGTTTATCATTAGGGCACATTTTCTTTATTAAATTTATAAATTACACAGACTGGTAGACAAAATACTGTTTAAAATAAACTAAGAATCTACTGAAATACAAGTATCCACTAAAAAACTATTCTAAATTTAAATTGATATAATATGTATTTTTTTATTACTTCAAACTTTATCTTTAGTGGTTACCTGTATCCGAGTAGATGCCCCACATTTTTAAACATTGTTTATTTTGTCTATATGCAACCTGGAGAAAACTTAAAAATGTGCCCTCTGACATTTCAAAAATTGTCTCTTTAAATACAGGTATCCCCTAAAAATAACATTTGAAGTAATAAAAATATGTATGTATGAAAGAAAGACATACACAGAAAGACACACATAATACTACATATATACACACACACACACACACACACACACAGGGTCAAATGATATCCATGTTCGAATCTCACCATAAAATATTTGTCAAGGAAGTGACTGATAATATCAACCTGGGGAGACAATCCTAGTGTGTGGCACTGTTGGGGTACCACGGATTGAAGCCTTGTGAAGGAAATTGGGGAAACAGAACTGCTCAGAAGTCATCAATGGTTATGCAAGTGCAAAGTCACAAGTCATTGTGATGGAGTGTTTGAGGATACTCGCCTCATTAAACTATATTGGATTATGCACCCACTCCCAGAAATTACAGCTAACATCTTCTGAGTATAGCTGCAGTATAAAGTACTGGTTGGCTCTGTTGTGTTGAAGAAATACAAACATTCCCAAGCAGGCATCTGCAACAAAGAGTAGTTAGCCACCCTAGCAGACAGGTGTACTCGGAAACAAACAACCACTCATTTCACACAAGAGAAAAAAATTTCTGAGTAATGTTTAAAATATAACATAATATCAACAAGAATTTTTTTTATTTAGTAATAAAATTAACCAACCTGTTACTTTAGTTGAAATGAATCTTGTTACTGTATAAAGCATTACTTTATTAATATTTCTAAGTATGACACTATCAACCATATGTAACTTCTGAATTTCAAGATAAAAAACATATCTACTCTAATTTCATCTTTGACAATGATAGTTGAAATGATTTTTCATACCTCATTTAAAGACAGATAAATATCAATTTTAAATATTTTTTCTTTAAATCAACCTAAGTGTCAATTATTAATGAAAGTTAAAAGAATTTACAACACCAGGTCATTTATATATAAATATTTGTAGGGTTAATACAAATAAAATACATCACTTAGCTAACTGATGTTTTATTCAGCACCTCAACAGAGTTTCATAGATGAACCATTTTGTATTCTTTTTGTCCAATCAGGAGATTTCAACAATTTTCTGATTTTCTCAATTTTGTTATTTTTATATTAAATTAAAAATTAATTCAGGTTTGTTTTTTTTTTTTATTGGTGTGTGTGTTTGTTTTTTTTTTCTTTTTGTGTGTGTGTGTGTGTGTGAAAAATGTTGTGGCCATTTCTTTTTTTCATCATTTTCTTCTCTCCTGATCCTCTCCTTGTTTTTCCTTCTTTTGGTTCAGAGTGTCAAAAGATTTGTTTTTTAATCATTTATCCCAAACAAGGCAATAATGCCACTAAGACGCAAGTGGTTACTGAGTGTGAGAGAGTATGAGAAAAAGAAAACATTAAGGAGAAAGAACAATAAAAGGACAGGAGTTAAGACAGGAGATACCAATTGACATTGCATTTAAATTTTTGAAGATGAAAGTGGACTGGAAATATATAAAGCTTTTAAGTTTATACTCATTTTCATAAGACAGGATTCTAAAATAAAGAGTCAGAATCTTAATCATTGTTTAAAAAAGAAAAAATATGGAATAAAAACACATAGCTTGATGTAACTTTTACCTTACAAAGAATCTGAGACATTTATGTATAAGTTTAAATTTGCTTAGAGATTATTTTTCACTAATAAATTTCTACGGTTTTCCTATTTTAATATTGTGATGAATCTTAATTTTTAAGTTAAAGATTGAGTAAGCTTATGTCAAGTTCTACAAAAATAAAATATCTAGAGAAATTTCTCTATCACATCATTAAATATCTGAACTTAAATTAATTTCAATAACAATCATAAATATAAATGTTGGTCATTATTTTAAGAAGTAAGGGGGTACAAATGAAAAGATTTGAAACTGACAACTTTTTACATTTCCCTGAAACAGCTGTCAAGCAGTTCTATTTTCTCTTCTTTCTCACTGAAACCAAGTAGTGTCTTTTCCCCTCTATTCCATGCAGAATAGTCCATAATTTATGAGGCACTAGCAGGTAGCAATGGTCATGCCAACTAACTAAGGAAGGAACAAACAATTATAATAGGAAGTTAGACATGACAGGAAATATCTCCTCCTCTTTAAGCATCATATCCCATCAGGACATATGCGATCATTGCTCTCACCACCAACTTTATTTTCCTTTAATTATCTGCAAGGAACGATGAACAAGCACAATAGGATGTTCAAGACAACAGAAAAATAAGGAAAGGAGTAGAGTTTTATAAATCCCTTTACTCTTTTGCGTGTGTAATCTCAAATCAATTTTTGGGAAAGAGATGAAATGCATTGACATATCTAAAATCAGGGTTCATCATATTTTTAACACCCTAATTTTATAGGTTTCCCCTCTCACTGAATACTGTCAACATGATTATCGTAATGTACTAAGACATAACCAATCTTATTTAAACTTACTACAATTGTGATGTTTATGGTAAAAGAAAACAGTTTACAAAAAAAAAAAAACCTTGCAAACTACAGATATCATGAGAGAGTCACACATACAAAAATTAAGATAACGTTATCTTGTCTTGTTCTTATTTTTAGTAATGCTCAGTTATTGCTTGCCCATTTCCCTAAACATAGGCAGTGGAATGAGAACTGTCAACCCCTGTAGATTAAATAAAGGTTTCAGTTCAAAATTCTCTGTAGGTTACCCAGATCACTATATACTTAAGGCCTGTGGGCAAAATGATAACAAGTGATAACAAAAACAAATATGAGAACAACAGTACAAATACAGATATTGTAAATAATGATAACTCCTTATCCCAGAAGTTTAGACAGGAAGAAAGTTCAAATGTCATTTTAGAATCACAAGAGAGTAAGAGAAAGCAACCCAAAGTCTACATTTTAACAAGATCTAACAAACTGATGGTAAGGGCTCCAAAAATACAAAGCTGCTTATATCTTTTGAGATAATGGTTTGGTGGATATAGGCACAGGTTTTTAATCAAGTTTTGTTGTCAGGAGTTCAATCTCTGGCTCAGATGGTGAAATAACATACTCTGGTTCAGGAGTAATTGATTTTTTTTTTCATAGTTTATCAATCCTTTATGGGTTATCTAAATCCAAAATACATTTTGGATTATAAAAAAAAAGTTTGTTTTTTTTATGAATGAATATTGCATTAACAATTTTTTGAGATTAACGATTTTTTTCCAGATACAAGTCCTACTACTTAAAACAATGTCAGGAAGGAGATGGATTTATACCTTTCAAAAGAGTATTTGCTTATAAGTAAATGTAACACAAACTGAAATTCAAACTCGCCTCTCCAATTTCTCATTTCAAATCACTATCCATTAAACCATTCAATCATCCACCAAACAAACAAGAAACAATATTACAAAGAGAAAACAAATATCAACAGATACACAATATCCCATATCAGCCAAAATAATGAACACCTGAAGATGGCCAGAGTGTACTTGGGTGAAAAGTCCTGTCTATAGTTGTTATTATCTATGATAATCAAGAGAACAATAGTTCATATAAATTGACTAAGTAAATGTTCTTAAGTTATACTGTAAGTGCACATAAAACTATTATACATGCCTATTTTTGTCAGTGATTAATTTCAGATGTATTAGGATACTAAAATATTTCACAAGCTACAAACTTCCATTGCTAGAACTCACTAACACAAAATAAATATACAGTTTAAAATCTCAAATTTGAAAACCCGCCGCCATTATGACAGTCTTATAATCGCCAATTTAGTGTGAGATGAGAAGTATAAATATGTATTCTGTCTGCAATCACTATGACTGCTGCTACTACTGCTGCTGCTGTTACAACTGCAATTACTACACACACTGTTGTCATGACAGCAGCTATTTTATTAGAACTGAAGCTCTTACCAAGAAATCAGTGATAGAATATTATTGGCATCGATGCTTCCTTTGTAAGTGAATGGCAAAGGGCAAAAAGATGAATTATAGCTTCAAACAAAGAGCATCATAATCAGGAATACGAAAAGGTTAGCTAGATAATTGGATGCAGGAAGGGTGTATCCTTTCAAGAATTATTTATTCAACACTCTTACTTAATACTGAGGAGATAGAGAAGCAACAAGCTGGTGTCAAAATGGCTTTCATGAAGTGTGTGTGTGGACAATATTATAAGCTGTTCATAGACTATGAATAAAATATTTGAATTTTTAAAGTCAAGAAAATTTCAAACTGAACCCTTTATTTAATATACAGGGATAAATTGTTCTTGTTCCACTGACTGTGTCTACATATTTTAGTACTGCTTAGTTATTGCTTGTCCAGTTTTCAGTTTCAATCTGCATCACCTGGCCCAGGGACTGAACTCACAAACCAACACTTTAAACCACTAGGCTATTATTTCATTTATAGTGTGTGCATATATATATATGATAAAATATTGTTATACTGTCTGCTATATTTATGGGTAAAAGTGCTCAATATCAGGGATAGAGCATCTGTAAATATAAAAGTAGACACTAAGACCAACAATATGTTTCATGCCTGAAAGACTTGCCACTCTGTGTTAACCTCAGTACCTACTTTAAAATGTAGGTATATGAAAGAGTAACAGCACACAGTTATGGTGATCAGAGATCAAAGCAAGTTAAAATTTACATTGTTGTCCTCATCTTTATTGTGACATTCACAATATTTTGGCCATTGTACAATCCCGTCTTCTTAAGATATTTGTTTGAATTTTGAACCAAACCCAGAGTAGTCAATCTGTATGCTGACGTTTCTGAAGATTGGTTCGATGACAAATGTGTAGACATTCTTTCCATGTTTATTTCCTGACATGGGTTGATATATCACCTTCACATTCCTGGGATGCTCAGCAATGTCACTGAGAATCTGTTCCATTTCCTCTAAGTTAAAATTAATTTAAAATTAACAAGTATTCAAAAGGTAAAAAAAAAAAAAAAAAAAAAGTACAAAAATTAAAAGGACAGCTTTCTCATGACTTTTCCCTTTCACTGCTCAAAATAATGTCCAATATTTTCATATTAAAAAAAAAATACATGGGAATATGTGATTAGTAGACAAGATGTTGAGGCAGAGAAATGATTATATAAAAAAAGACAAACCCAATTATTACATTTGATGACTCAATGACATAAGACATCCTCTTTTTAGCTGGGGGAAAAAGAAAAACAATAATTGTTGGACAGTATATCAAATGTTAAATTTCAGTTATGTTCTATATTTCACTCAGTTCAAAAAAGTTTCTTTCCATTCATTAAAAAAAAAAATAAATAAATAAATAATCTAATTAATCGAATAGTACATGTACAGGTAGCATAATGAGAAGCAAGCAAACTGAATGAATTCCAGTAGAATTTGTTACATTCACTTTCACACAAATACCCTTATTTTCTCCCACTGGCTATGGATTAAATAGCAGAGCAGGCTGGGCTCTTCAGCCTTTGTCAGCAACCAGTCTAGAAGGACAACTCTGAATTCAAAAATGTCTACTCCTGGCAAAGCACATACTATACAGCAGGGGTCCTCAATAGGGGCGAGATTCACCCCCAGGGGGTGAATTTTGGATTTTCAGAGGTTAATTGTGACCACAGTAAGTTTAGGGGGGCAGCAATTATAGAATTTGGCCTATCTGGCTTGTCACCTTGAAAAGGAGGTGGGTGCATTCAGACAAATGGTGAAAGAGGTTCATTGAGCAAGCAAGTTTGAGAACCCCTGCTATACAGCCATTGAAAGGATCATGGTGTCCACAATATGATCCTGACTGCGATCGATGTGATGTATAATAGAATATACTAAAAGGTGTTTTTAGGGTTTTTTTTTTGTTTAAAAAAAAAAAAAAAAAAAATGAATGTTGCTCTTATATGCCATCAAGTGCAGTAGTCTGAACTAAGCAAAATACAATAAATTGGAAGCTGATTGGAATTTAATGTGCCTCTACAAATAGGTCATTAACTGAACAGCAGACATTTTACAAGAAAGAAGAGAAATACAGAGTAAAACAAGAACATGCAGAGAATTGGAAATAGATGATTAGTTGGTAAGGTGAGAATGAAACAAAAAAAATTGAGTAATATATCTCAAAGAATTTGTAGCTATAAAAAGAACTAATCAAAGTAGGATAGTGAATCATTGGCCAAGTAAACTGCAAAGACTCTTGTCTGCAAGTAAAGAAAGAAATGGTAAGAGTGATGGTTAATATAGCAAAGGTGGTCACTCTTAATGGCAGGAAGTTTAAAACCAGTAGATTTTAAAATCTAAGCCAAAAATATTGAAGGAAAAAAAAAAAAAAAAAAAAAAATACATACTTCAGACAACTGATTTATCTAATCAAATGCTTAGTGGGAGGGGGGGATTTCCACCCAGGCAGCTTCTTCCCCAGAACTGTCATGTTGAAGAGACTCCCTTGATGATGCTTCCCCAATCTGAACTTGTTCAAAGTCCAGGTTCAACCCTTACCTAACCTGTATATCCTCACAATATACACCTCTTTGTACACATTCACTAACCTACCTTGAGTGGTTCTTGGGCCTTGCACACAAGCTACTGTCACTGGTACCTCACCTGCAAGAATTTAAGCATGCTACTAAGTTGGCATCTCGGTCCCACCCTTTCACTGTTAAAACAGTTAAATGTAACTGCCTCTGCTACTCCAACAGCTTCTCTCACACTTCCTGCAAGTGGAACTCCCTTCATCCTACTTGCTTCCTGATAGCTATAATCTTCAAATGTAATGTCAATCAACATCTCCTGATGACTTGATCCTGATTCCAGTCCTCTATATCCTTTCCTCAAACACTCTTACTTTTGCTCTCACTCTTTGTAACCCATTGCATACTAGTGACACTCCCACTTTGCTTGGGTTGAAAGGCTCATATATATATATTGGATATGTTTGTGACTTTTCAGACTTATACAAAATGTTTCGAAAAGATGTGTGTATATAGAATTAAATTTGCTTTTACATTTAATCACATTTCCATCACAATTCACTTAAGGAAAATGTATTTCTAGGTTAACATATTGAGGAATATTATATACATTGAATCAGAAGCTTTTTGTTTTTAGATGAGGTATTGTAACTATTTACCTCGTTCAGACTTGTCCTCATTTTTATTTCTATATTCACAATGTTTTGGCCATGGTACCCTTGTTTCTTCTTCAGGCAATTATCATATCTGTCTATATTTCTGAGATGAGGTATTTTGTCCTCGTTTTTATTGCCATATTGACTTATAGTCTGAATTTCTTAGATAAAGGATTTTTATTAACGTTTAAGTTTTTCATCTTATTTTTTTATGCTTTTTATACAGCGGCCCTAAGAGTCTTTATATAACAGCGGCCCTAAGAGTCTTTATATAACAGCGGCCCTAAGAGTCTTTATATAACAGCGGCCCTAAGAGTCTTTATATAACAGCGGCCCTAAGAGTCTTTATATAACAGCGGCCCTAAGAGTCTTTATATAACAGCGGCCCTAAGAGTCTTTATATAACAGCGGCCCTAATAGTTAGAACAATCTACCTTCATGGACTAAAAAAAAGTGTTCAGTTCAAAAATTCCAAATATCATCTGAAGAAGGCTGGAGCATACAACCGTCAATATACCCGGACCCATGTAAATAGTGCAAATAAGATTTTTTTTTTTTTTTTAAAAATCATAAATTCTTCAATATCCACAACTGAATATCCCTAAATATTTAGAAGTTACATCGACAGATTTTAATTACCCTATTTGCCAGCCTATAAAATATACTGATAACAAACAAAGTACACCAATAACAAAGTAAAATTAATTAAAAAATATAATACAATTTCCAATGTTTTGATATTATAAAAAGGAGACTGATCAATCAAAGACTGGCTGCAAAGCAAGGTAATTTATAAGATACAGTGAGCAGTGGATATTTAATGTGTCTTATAAACAAATCTCAAAAACAACCACATTTGATACCAGTTACAACTCTGGATATGTAGGTACATGATCTGTGATAAAATTTTCAACATTCACTATTGAATTGTCAGATGATGACTTATGGCTCAAAACCACCATCCGTATGGCCGAGAGGATATATGTAATTGTTATAGATTAATAATAATAATAATAATAATAATAAAAAAGAACCAAAACTAGTTTCAAACTGGAGCAAAATGCCTTTTAATGAAACTGGCAGCAAACTTTTTAATCATTTCATCTTAAGTATGATGATAATGCCACTAAGATGCAAGAAGTTACTGGGAGTGGAAGAGAATGGGAAAACTTTAGTGAAGAGAAAGAAGATTCAGGAAAACACAAGATGGTAATTGATGTTGCATTTAAATTTTTGAAGATCATAAGTGGCAGGGAAGGAAGATATCAGAAGAGAATTACAGTTACATCCTGCTAACAGTAAAAGGATAAGACCTAGTTGACAATCTAGTAGTACACTAAAATTCATACAGTCCAAGATAACAAAGAGGAGAGATCATTAAAACAACTGCCATGAAAATATTTATAGAAAATTCATAGGCAAGCCACATCATGGTGCTCAGAAAGTGACTGCCAAGATGCCAGGTAAGTAACTATAACATTGCAGACCCTTCTTTGGATTTTGTAGATAATCTCAGATATATATCCAGAGAACCAGACATGGCAGCAATATCCAATGAATAGAAGAACGGTTGATTTATAAATGTGCAAGATGGATTCTGAGAAGAGAAACTGTCTGGCACAACATAGTAAACCAACTTTCCTAGCAGCAAAACCAGCAACTGATTCAATATAATCACTCCACTTCATGTCAGTAGAAAGAAGGAGTTGCTCTCCTGGAGGTTAGCATCAGCCATAATGATGGAGAGCAAAAATGGGTCACTATGATAATTAAGGGATAGCAGTTTGATTTTGAAGGCGTTAAAATTTACACACCATTTCTTGCCCCAGTTAACAACTGACTGGGGGTGGTTTTCACAAGCAGCTGCCAGTTTTACTTGGTCAGACCTATAGGACTTACTATTAAGACTGGAATAAATAGTTGCAACATCAGTATAAATACTTGGTTGGGAACTGATAACAACAGAGAAGGTCGTTGACACATGGCAGAATGAACTGTCTAACAAAGGTTATAATATAAGGCCTTATACTTTGTGACTATCAATCAACTTGTTATATTAAATTTATTAACAGAACTAAAATAGGCGAGTTGAAAATTGCCTCCAAGACCAAGCCTTTTCCCATCAAGCGTCTTATGCGACACTGGGATGTGGTGAGCAAAATAAAAATGAATACAAGTCTGATGTGAAATACAGGAAACCAAGCAAACTAATAATAACCTATTTTCTCCAATATAAGAGGCCTAGGTAGTAGGAAAATGCTACAGGTTTAGAATGCAGGTAACAAACTTAACCTTTCAATTGATAAGGCCATCTATACTTTCAGTTCATTAAAAACAGGATTAGTTTCAGCTGCCATGTAATCTCAATACACACGCACACAAGAAAAAAAAAAAAAAATTAAATCTTTTAGAGACCACAGAAAACAATGTAATTGAAAAATACATTATAGTTATGAAATTGAAAATCTTATTTGAAAAGATAACAGCACAAATATTGTTAAATTTAGTAAATAAGACGATATACAGTTTTAACACTACCACCGATGGGGAATTCCTTATGGGAATAGATAAGCTTGGGTTTTCTCCTAAAGTCTTCTCATTTTTCTTTCACTCCCAAGAATCTTAGTGGCATTACAGTCTTGCTTGGAATGAATTGATTAAAAAAAAAAAAAGTCATTTTTTTATATATATATATATATATATATATATATATATATATATATATATATATATAGAATAACAGAATAAGATAAAAACAAAATAGGAAACATTTATCAATCTAACATGTTTGACTTTTATTAAAGCTTCATCAGATAATGAGATATGGAGAGAATGCTGTTGTCCTTTTGAAGTAGTTTCAATGTTCAGACAAGATGAGCTGGGATCAAATGGAGATCAAAAACAAATAAGATAAAGAACAAGTAGGAATTTATCAATCTAACATGTTTCACTTTTATTAAAGCTTCATCAGAGAATGAGATATGGAGAGAATGCTGTTGTCCTTTTGAAGTAGTTTCAATGTTCAGACAAGATGAGCTGGGATCAAATGGAGATCAAATATGGATCGGAATTCGACAGAATGAGAAGATAAAGAGCAAATAGAAAATGTTTATCAATCTAACATGTTTGACTTTTATTTTATCAGATAATGAGATATGGAGAGAATGCTGTTGTCCTTTTGAAGTAGTTTCAATGTTCAGACAAGATGAGCTGGGATCAAATGGAGATCATATATGGATCGGAATCCGACAGAATGATAAGATAAAGAACAAGTAGGAAGTTTATCAATCTAACATCTTTTATTAAATTCATCAGATAATGAGATATGAATAGTTTCAATGTTCCCCCCAAATGGAGATCATATATGGATCCGACAATGATTAAAGAACAAATAGGAAACATTTTAAACATGTTTTACTTTTATTAAAGCTGCATCATTCATCAGTGAATGAATCTATCCCTCCCCCATCTCATTCTTTGATTAAACTTTAATAAAATGAGATATGTTAATGGATAAATTCTCTCTATTATATATATATATATATATATATATATATATATATATATATATATATATATACACACACTTCATTGAATAACATATTGTTAAAAATACACCTTTAAGTGCCAAATCTAGGTGCATCGTCAGTGTTGTTGCTCCCATGTCACTAGAAGTTTCGGGTCTAAATAAACAACAGACTTCTTCGATGGGCAGCCTGACTGAATATGATCAGTATTCGGCTCACAGCCAGAATAAATAGATATATTGTATATTTTTATACTGATCCTTTCCAGTTTTCTAATCAGTTACTCAATGTTAAGGTAAAATTCATCAAGGGAGGCATCATAGTTGGTTTTTTTTTGGTTTTTCTATTAACCCAAATACTTTCAATCTTTTCTAAGATCATATTCAAGGGTAAATTACAAAAACAAACTTATTGTAACTGTGATA
The DNA here is from genome assembly GCA_903632075.3 of Acanthosepion pharaonis. Taxonomy (NCBI): domain Eukaryota; kingdom Metazoa; phylum Mollusca; class Cephalopoda; order Sepiida; family Sepiidae; genus Acanthosepion; species Acanthosepion pharaonis. The sequence goes on from CAHIKZ030002357.1 coordinate 163,018, forward strand.
AAATCTACATTCTGTTGTGATAGTAATTTTTAAAATCACATGCCAATGCACTGTTATAGTTGTTTTAGAATTTTAAATTTATCTTTTGTAGTTATGGAATTTTTTTTTGCAAAACAAGTGTTTCAATTTAAGGAAGCTGACTGGAAATTGGTAGAAATATAAAATGGTATTAAATCTTATATTCACTTTAATATCTTGTTGCTATATTCGTAATAAATTTTGTTGAGTGTTGGTTTGATAGTTAGGTAAAGAAAAAAACAAAAAACTATAGCACCTTTCTTGCTATATTTTAACAAAGAAAATGATTAGACAACTAGAAAGTATCAGTATAAAAATAAGTAGACACAATATGTCTATATTATTCAATAAAACATGTTTGAATGAAATATATGCTGCATATATATATATATATATATATATATATATATATATATATATATATATGTGTGTGTGTGTGTGTTCAAGAAACTGTGTGTTATAAACTAACTAGTGATATTTTCACACCAGCCTAGATAGATATAGTTTATAATATGACATGCTATTTTGTTTATTTTTATTATGCTGTATTTTGAGGGATGTCTGTACGACAGATTGAAACCAAAATGATGGTGTCTTTATAGTCATTTATAACCAAGTAATAATGCTATAATAATGCAGTGGTGAAAGTTAATTAGAATATTTTTCATAAAATCTGAAGTGAATTTGAGAGATAGAAAAAGAAAAATAGTTGTTTTTCACAAATTTGTGAAACTGAAGTTATATGCACACCAATTGCAAAAACAATTAAGAAAATGATCAAATAGGCAATAACTCTAAAGCCATGTTTAACAAGATCAATTTGCAGACTATTATGATGAAAGATTGTAAGGTGTCCTATACTTCAAGAACTATGCACCACTAAACATAGTTATTAAATATTAGTTAATGATCAAAGAGAAAGATAGGTGCTGAATGTATGCAAATTAAGTATAGCTTTAAAAATAAATATATAAAAGCAAGAAAAAGTAAAAGAAACATTCAGTTTACATCAACACTACAAAAAACTAAGTTAATACAACATCTGTACCATAATAAAAAAGGTGCATATGCCAAGAGTGCACCAAGTATTTGAGAACACCATTTACAGACTATAAATTGAAAATGACCAAATAATGTTACACAGCATATATTTAATTCTAAGTTCCTCATTTCTCTTTCAAACATCGATGACAGTTTCTATCTGACATGGAAACAGTACACTGTATTTGTAACATTTACTGTCAACCTAAACAACTCAGATTATCAGCTTCTTGAAAGTTGCCAGGTAAACAGAAAGAATGGAAGGTGTTTTTTCAGTTTTTTTTTTTTTTTTTTTTTTTAAATCTCCACTACGCCCATTGAGATGAACACAAAATTCACATTATAGGTCCCCTTCTCCCTTCAGGGTTTGCAGTATTTCAACTTTTTCTTCCTTGTGGCCCATTTTTGGTATAAAAAAAAATTTCAGGCCCACATAAGGACAAATTGAAATTCACTACAACAGGAAATACATTTTGTTTACAAAATCAAAATGTAGCAGAAAATATATATCCTAACTAATGACTACACTGCTCCTGGTGTCTGCAGGCCAATTTAAAATATTTCTCGAGCCCACACTGAGAATCACTGGAAAGTCCAATGTCAGCATCTGCATAAACATGCTTGGCACAGAGTTGCCTGGCTCTGGATCACAAAGGTGACCCATAGGCATTCCAGCAGAACTCTACTCACTTTAACATGATCCAGGATTGGATAGCCAAGAATTTCCATGATGACATTACCTCCAACATATTGCTTGAGATCTGTCTTGATTTGAATCCCTCTGGATGATTATGTCTCGGGGGTAGCATCAAAAAGAAGACTAACCAGTGGCGCACAATATCAAAGACTCTTTGAAAAATTCCACCATGGATGTAATGGCCAACATGAAAATCTATCCAGACATGCAATGGCTTCAGAGGTCACATCAAGGGACTTTTTTCTCCTCTCCTCATGGAAAACACCCATCTGTGGCTAAAGACTGGATCAGCCAAAATGTTAGTATACAAATTATCACTGTGTATGCCACCTTTGCCAAAGGCATTCAACTACTTAAGCATTAGAGTAATATTTAAATTATTAATTTCTTCAAAGAATATTTTTTTGAGAAATCTTTTCTTTTAGCTGAAATTGTGTACAAATTCTTTTGAATATGTACCAATTTTTTCTCTCAAAATCTTGGTTTTGCTTTACATTTTACTCTCAATTACCTGGTGTACACAGTATTGCATTATTATCTTTAAGAGCTGTGTCCCCTCAGGATGTAGGCAGTCATGGCTCACCACAATTTCCTGCCTTTTGTCACTCTTAATAAACTGTCCTTCTGTTATTTCTTCTAAGCCTTGTTCCACCATCCATTTACTAGAGCTCACTAAATGTTATGCTTTGTTTTCCTCTTTCCCTATCCCCTAAGTAATCATATTTTTCAAGCCCTTCTTCCTCATTATGTGCTCCAGAAACATCAACTGTCTCCTCCAGTATTAGTTTCCTTTTTGTTTCCATTTTCTCCAAAACTTTGTCGTTGTTTACATGTTCAGTTCAAGGTATCCTCAGTATCCTTCTGTAGAACCACATTTTTGTTGCTTTAAGTCTCCTCTTCATCTTTGAGGGGATTGTCCAGCACTCACTGCCATAAAGGAGGACAGATATCACTTTGCAGTTTCGTACTCTTTTTCTTTGTTTATAGCAATTTTTCTATTCCTTAGTACTCTGCTTAGCTTTTCAATTGCTTCCTTGGCTATACAAATATGCCTTTGGATTTCAGTATCACATTTTATGTCTTCTGTTAAAACACTTCCCAGTTATTTAAATTTCTGCACTTTCTTGATTTTGGTGTCTACAATTTGCAAATCAGACTTTGGGCTCACCCTTTTGCTAACAATCATGCATTATCTTCTTGCAGTTGATGTTTAAACCTTTCTTCTCACTTTCCTTCACTACATTCTGTAGTTCTTGTAGCTTTCTTTCAGTCTGCTATCAACACTGACATCAGCATACCTAATACTGTTAAGATTGTGGCTGCCAATAATGAATCTAGTTAGGACTTCTATTTCTCTCAGAATCACCTTGCTGTATAAGTTGAATAAGTCTGGTGAGAACACACATCCTTGTCTTACACCCACTTTCTATTTTTGTATATTTGCTATACTATTCCTAAAACAAATGAGTTCAGTGGTTTTTTGTGGTTTTTTTTAATTTTAAGGCTTTTAAAATACAAGTCAACAGATATCTAAGAATAGATGACAGTGCAAAAATATGAAATTGCTTTGAAACTCAAACATTTAAGGAGTTAATTTAATCTGTTGCTGCTAAATTCTAAGAAACATTATCTGTTTTCAAAACACTGCTTTACGCACCAATTCTGATTGGTTAAAAAAAAATAAGGACACCTTTTTTCTTTAGTTTTTTCTTGGTGGTTAATAGTACTGTTGGCTATACAACAAAATAAATCTACGAAAAAATTTTTTTTTAAAAATGCCTACCAAATCTACTAAAAATATAAAAATAAATATGAAACATTTTTAAAAATAAATATGTTTTTAGAGACATTTCTGGAAGCAAATATCTATTATATGGTTTTATTTTTTCAGGTTTTGTTGGCCAGTTGATTTTACAACACCAAACTTTGTTGGGTTATTTTATGTCAAATTTTGTAAGGGGCACCCAATTAGGGTTAAACTCACTCCTCAATAGTCAACCAAACTAGCCTCACTAACTACAACCCAGTGCTAAGACACCTATTTTCCAAGCTTAAGGATTTGTTTAAAATGCTGTGTATAAAAAAAACAAAAAAAAACACTAACCACCTTTCTGAGAACACAATTTATAACTTCAGTGAATTATACTTAATGTAGAGCGGCAAGTTCTTCAGGATATGGAAAACGAAAAAAAACAAAAACATTAAAATAAAGTAGAAAACTGAAAATTATGGAAAACAGGATTTTTGCTACTAGAAAATAAAATATTCTGATGGTAAAATGTAAAATTCCTGAGCTGGAACTTGACAGAATCATTATTTTGCACAAATACACAGTGAAGTCAGTCACTTATGCATTACAACCTATATTGCTGTGACATGTCATTCTATAAATAATACGAGGTATTTTCCACTACTGATCCCAGTACTGCCCAAGCACCGTAACCTAATTCATGATATTAACTTGGCCAAACCAGTTATTACTGGTCGCAGCAAGGCAAATACCCACGTGCCATATTAGCATATGAATAACATGGCATGTGCCATCAAGGGTAGTAAAAATAGAAGTTGTTTAGTAATTAGATTTTTAAATACCAGTTTGATTATCTTTCATGATGAGCAAACAAAAAGCTAGCAAACTTGATAGATACACACTTTTGGCAAAATACAGAGCGAAAGAGACAGCTTTCCAAGTTTTTTTTATTATGATGGCAATAAATTATTTTGCATCTTTTATCAACACACCACAGATTGTACTTAGAGTGACACACTTGTGGATCATCAGAAATTGCTGAAGCACACAAAAAAATAAAGATGCCTATATAAGTAGGCTATATATTTGTATATTTTTACTGTTTACACATGTTTTTATGATTTTGAAAATTTAAATTTACAGACACCAATAGGTGTAAAATAATTATGCCATTGTAAATAAAACAGAAAAAGCTCAATGTTCAAGAAAACAGAAAACTCCAAGATTCTCTTGTGTGTGTTCTGATATATCCTCTCTCTCGTGTATGTGTGTAAAATTCTAATATAACTAAAAATATACCTGTAAAACAACAATATGAATAAAAACAAAATGAAAACTTATCTGAGCCAACACATTTTGTCCTCTGTTGGACTTTATGAAGGCAAATATAAGGATTTTATCTCTTAACAAATTCATAAATACTTTTTGTAAAATAAAATCCTTATGTTTACCTTGATAAAATCCATCAGGGGGACAAAACACATCAGCTAAGATAAGTTTTCCCCCTTTTTTTATTTTTATATATATATATATATATATATATATATATATATACACACACACACACACACATGTATATGCGTGTATGATAAAAATATGCTTTTAAGGTATGCTACATTTACAAGTTAAAGTGTTCAATATCAGGGATAGAGCATATGTAAAAGTAGACATTAAAGTCAACACCAAGCAGTAGGTCTGTTTCATGCTTAAACACAATTTTCAGGCATGAAGATTGCGTTTGAGCATGAAACAAACTGTCACTGCTGGTTTCTGACATGTTGTAAAATAAATAATTTCCTGTATCATAATTAAATTAAGTTTTGTTGAAAAATAATGAAGGCTTTAATTCAGTTTATTATCTTAAAAATGTCAAACCCAACATGAAATTTCTTAACTCATATATATGTATAGTAGCAGTATGACTTCATGGAGCCTTCTAGAATTTGCTTTTGTTTATTTGCAAGTCTGTATGTCATGTTATAGCTATAAACTGTTAAATGTGTTAAAAATACGCAATTACTATCCAATTACATTAGCAAATTGAAAAATAAAGCTTCTGAAATTTTTTTTTTTTTGCCCTTATTGTGCATATGGTAAAATCAAATTTTCAGTTTAGAGTGAACTTTTTCAAGAACTAAAAGAAATTAATGCCCTTTTAATTACTTTTGAACAAAAGTTCATTGATTTATGACACAGGAACATAGGGTTACAAAAAATGTCATAACCTGTGTGTGCGTGTGACTAAGCTGGAATTTGAATACCACTACTACATTCCCACATCAAACCATGTTTGACCCACCCATCCCTACTTGAAAATTACTTAGAAAATTTCTGCATTAGAATTAGTATTTTTTTGTACAGGGTGTGGCAGAAATACCTCCCACAAAAAATTATCTATATGAAGACAACTGACCATTATGTGGAGAGATTTCTGCCACACCTTGTATATGTAACATTTTACAGAGAGCACAAATTCTATGCAAATCCTAGGTAGAAGTGTACAGATACTACACTGGTCCTTGGTGGGGGTGTGGTTGATGATCAATATATAAAAAAATCCTTTCAATTATCAGAGTACTATTTAATATAATACAAGTATACAGAAGAGTCTTTCATATTTCACTCCCAGAAATAAAATAAAATTAAAAAAAAAAAAAACTTGCTGCATGAGTAACTTGTAACACAATGACATCATAAGTAATGTTAAGAATTACTGCATATCATTTTCTATGCTATATATGCAATCCAGAATGTATTGAGTAATTTGTTTTTTTTACAGCTTAACTATTTGCAGTTTATTTAAAACAAGGAAATATTTTTTGTAGAACTTTTTAAATAATGGTTTAGTGATACAAGTTTTACTAATTAATCCATAGCTGGGGGGAGAAGAGGTGGATTCATACCTTTCCCAAGGGTATTTACACATAAGTGAATATATTGAACCCAAGGGCAATTGGAACTTGGCCCTCCAATTAACGTTATCCATTAAACCACTAAGCTTACAGCATCTGGTATCCCTAAATGGTCACCCATCTAGGTACTGACCAGGCTCAGTGTTTCTTAAATTCAATGATCATACAGGAACCAGTGTTTCAAAATGTGATTGCAAGCCAATCTAGAATAAATCAATTCTCTTGTAATATCAAAATGTTGCCTATCAGTGTATATATAGGAGAAAGAATCACTGAAAATATCAGCTATTATTTATTAGTAAAACTGTGATATCTAATTTTTGACAGCATCAAGTCAATTCTAGAGAAATCCTTGTCTATTGGTGGAAATATGTTAAGCCTATAATCTTTGCCAATATCACTGGATGATATAATAGATTTATTGATTGGTAGCTAATGATCTGTTAATAAGGTTCATAAGTGATTTTTTTTTTTTTTTATAAAAATTTTTGTATAAAAAAAAAGGTAAAAATCATTAGTATTATCAAACAAGTGAAAAAGAACAAAAAAACTTTTTCATTATGACAAGATTTGATCTATCCCTTATCTTCAGTAAATTATTATTTCCAATATATTTTAAACTGATGCATATTTGAAATGACCAACCATTTTCAAGATGTTTTGTCATAACTGAAATTAACCATTCAATGAATACTGAGCCAAAGACTGGATACTTTTCAAAATAGATAATCTGTCAGATGATTTTCACACACACTCAATCAATATAAAAAATTAGTCAGCATTTCTAGATAACAAGAATATTAAAATATAAAAGTAAAAGCACTTTGAGGGAATACAATCTTCCAATATCTTTCTCCCCACTTTCACTTTCTATAAAAACCAACCTTGAGATTTTGTCAATAAATCTTATATATTTACAAGTCTACCATTCATCCATGCTTAGAATATTGCTGCCATATATGGTCTGGTGCTCCTGTTATATATTTAGTAAGTCATTTATAAAATCCAAAAAGAATCTGCAAGGTCATTGATTCTGACTGGACATCTTGACTTCAGTCACTTTCCCCACTGCTATGATGTCATTCCTCTGTGACTTTTCTATAAATATTTTCATGGTAATTGTTCTGACAAGCCTAAAATTGGCAGAAAGATCTCATTTTACAGTTGAAATGGCTAGACGTAACTGTAGGTTCTATGCTAACAGTTTCTTCTTGTTTCTTGCTTGTGGAATTCTCCTCAGGCTTCTTGCTTTCCAGTCAAGGTTGACCTTCAAAAATTTAAACAATGTCTATCATTATCTTATAATTCCTGTTTTTTTTATTGTTCTGGCTCCTTAAATATGTTTTTCTTATATTCTTTCACATTCAGTAACCCTCTGCATGTTATGGGCTTTGTTTCCTTGCGTGAATTGACATAATAAAAAAAGTCTAATAATATGGGTTAGATTTTAAATAATATATTATTAAGGATCATCATCATACACATCAATAGTAGACCAACAAAAACATCATAAACTAAATTGTCAAAACAGGTTATTCTCTTATCAATCACATTATCTCAACAGTCCTGTCTTACCTTGTGCTGAAGATGTTGGCAATAATAAATACCATGAGTTAAGGTGAATGATATATAATTCATGTAGGCAGGTGAGAACAAAAAGGCTGACAATGGTGGAAGGAGAGCAAGGTTCAAAGAGTTTACAAAGATGCTAAAAGGATTATTATTTTCACAATTTTTATAACTTTATATACAGAGAACTAACTGCATAACTTAGGACTAACAGAAAAAGTAACTCAAAGTGATTATGACAGATGGAGGAATTTTTTTTATTTTCATTTCAATAAAGCTCATTAATATGATAATATTCTGAAGTTTTCTTGGAGATTTTACATACACACACACATTATATATAACATTTTTTCTCACCTCAAAGTTGACAAGGCCTTTAAGTAAGTCTTTGTGGGCCGAAATAGCTATTTGAATGGGTTAATTTGGGATTTCTATTGTGTGTGTGTGTGTTCAGTATTTTGAAAGCCCCCCCCTCAGAATTAGCATTAGAGCTCAGTAAAAAAAGAGAATGGAATCAATTATCAAACTTATATTTTGAAAACTTGCAATGAATGCCAAAAATTTGTGCTGCAGTAATCAAGGCTAAAGGGGGATATTTTGACAAGAGCAAAATTTCAGTTACATAATGCTTCTTTTTTTTCTTATAATAAAATTTCCAATAAAAAAAAAAAATAAAAAAAATTAAATCATGTCTCACTTTTTCTTTAAATCATGTTTTTTATTTAAAGTACAAAACAACTACTCTTGGGGCCAATTTATAAAATTACAGTGGGTGGCCTCAAACTTTTGACCTGTAGTGCATGTACATTACATATACTCTATCCCCATTATTTAACATTTTAATCTATAAAAATGGTCTCTCTCTCTCATATATATATATATATATATATATATATATATATAATTATTTATTTTTAAAAAAATTTATAACATAAATATATTTATAAAATCACTAAAAATAGCCATTTGTTTCAACACCTCAGTGTCTTATCACTTGATAAGACAAAATGGCTATTTTGTAGTGATTTTATAACAATTTTATGTTATAAATTTTTTTTTTTTTTTAAATAAATAATTATATCTGCTCTACTTTTGTATTGAGCACTCTTTTAAGAATAGTATTTTTGTTGGAATTCATTCAATATATACCAATCATATTTGGTATATATATATATATATATATATATATATATATATATATATATATATATATATATATATATATATATATATATAAAGTAGTTAATGGATTTTTAATTCAACATTATTTTTTAATAACATAAGATATTTATAAATATAGCAAATTTTTGAAATACACAAGTAGGTGCTGAAAAGTTTGCTCACCACAAAGAGAACTTTTCAACACCTCTTGAGAGATTTTGAGATATATATTACTATAAACGTCATACTTAGTCGATGCATGTCTCTGAATAGACATCTGTTCTTTAAATATCTATTGGGTTGGGTATTTAAAAGAAGATTTTTAAGAAAATGTGCCTTTCAGCAGAATTTCAACCTAGATCCCCTTTATATTGGGGAAACTTTAGGCAGATCAGCTGCAAAAGACTTCATAGCAAAGCAAGGTTAAATTGATCCTTTTAATAATGTTTTATTTTTCTCATTCTCTCACACTCAATAACCCTGTTGGCGCCAATCATACTGGGAATCACTGCAAACATTTTCCCCTCACCAATTTATAGACAGAAGCACACAAATGCATGCTGGGATTTCTTTCTAGCCAATAAAATATGCCAGTTCTTGGTTTCATACGACTCGGTTCCAGTCTGTCTTGTTGCTAAATTTGTTTATCCAAATTTGTTTGTGTGTCAATCACAATTCTTAATTTGTGAACTTTTTGCCATATTACTGTTGCTTTGCCTTATTACTCTTAATTTGTTTTGTATACATTGTTTGCTTGCTTTATATTTTTTGCCTGTTCTTTTTTTTCTTGTTTATTGCAAACTTTGTCAATTCTGTTTTTTGAGCAGTACTAACATTTATTTACATTTAATCATGGCCACTCACTCTACAAACCCATTGCATCTTAGTAGCTTTGTCTTGCTTGAGAGTGAAATAATTAAAAAAAAATATACATCTCTTATTGGGACATTTTGAAGCCAGTATGTGCTAACTTCATTCTTGTATCCGAAAAATAAAGTAATTAAATTCTAAAGAATTAATGGATTTTATACATAATCCAATATTATTTCTTATTACCATAAACGTTATATTTAGTGGATACACATATTTGTGTAGACAAAGAGAAGAAGTTGTTTGTGCATGATGGACTCTCCCATTTAACTATAATTTTTATAAGACTGAAAAATCTATCATACATAAAATAGGGAGTTACTTTTCAATCATCCTACATATGTAAGGAGAGAGTAAGAGAAGCTTTTGGTACTTTTCAAAACATTCATGGAATTTATTATTTTTTTTAAAGTATTTTAATCTTACATAAATGATGGTTAAAAAAAAAAAAAAAAAAAAATTTCAAAGGTTTTTTTTTTTTTTTTTTTCCTCCTCTGTTCACCATGGACATAGAAGCATTGGGCAAAATCACCTCTAATATCTACTTATCAATATAAAGAAACTTTAGCAATGTGCCAATTATTTGACATCTTAACATTTTTGCAGGTATGCTAATAGTTCAGTACAACCTTAGCACAAAAGAGATATTTTCAATTTTTGGGTTCTCTTCTCTTTATAATCCTAGTTTGTTTTATAATAGATTAGTATTTATTTGTAATTGCATTTAGCATTTGTCTTAACTGGTTAATGTTTCAGATACCTTCAAGATGGAGTTTCCACACTGGTAAACCTATTTCAAAATATTTACCCAATAGCACAGACTCAGGCTGGGAGTTATGGAATTAAGCATATAAATAAAAAATTTTAAATGGAGAATTTACAAAGTGAGAATACAGACTCTGTTGTTTGAGTTACCTAACAAAAGAAAAAGTCAAGATATTTCAAGTGAAAAATGTAAAACTGTCTTTCAAAAGATAATATTTATAAAACGTGTGTGTAAAAATAGAGGCTCAATTGCTGTAAATATAAAACAATGTTTTGCATTGTAACACTACGAGTGGGTGTGGGCTTGTTATTCCAGTCACTACATACTGTGTATATTCCCTTGGTAAACTCATTGTCAAGAATTCTTGGTAATGGTACAAAATGTACTATTACATGCTAAAGACAGGCCCAGTCATCCCAGTCACTGGTACAGCATCATTCTGAAAGGAGACTCCTCCAGCCACATCATGTTGAGAGAAGTTATTCAGAGTTGAAACTATCTGTCACAAAATTTAAATTAACAGATTCTCCAAGATTGATTGAAGTCTTAGAATAATGACAAAGAAAACGGGAATATCTGAAGATTTTAATAAGACAGTTTATTTTAGTTGTTGGTTATACAAGGTTTTTCAAACACATTCCTACAGGACAATAGCCTAGTGGATAAAAGTGTTGGTTTGTGAATTTGGAGAATTCAATCTCTGGGTTAGGCAGTGTGTACTTGAACTCAGTGAAAATGGGTTAACTGAATAGTAATAAATAAAAATAAGAACTAGACAATATCCCTTTATATGAACAGTGGAAGAACAATCTACTCCCATAGATTAAATAAAGGGTTCAGTTCAGAATTTCCAGATCGATATACACCTTAGGAAAAGTGGAGGGCACAACAGCCAAAATGTTGTGTGAGTTAGAAAACTTCTAGTGTTCATAATAAGTATTATTGTTAGTTGATATTTCACATTATCACAAGTTGAATAGAGCTCAAAACATTTTATAGAATTATCTAAATAAGCCAAAATTATCTTTAATTAGATTTTTTTTTAAATAGTAAATTATTTAAACATCAAAAATAGTAGTTTGTTGAATTCATTTTTATTATTATTATTTCTCATGTTTATGTTAATAATAGATAAACATTAGAAAATTATTAAAGTGTTTCTTGCATGGTCAGCTCTATGTAGCTATGACTTGAGTGAACTTAAAATTGTTTCTCCTTTTTCTCCTCAAAGAAATTTGATAGAAACAGTTTTGCAAATATGTCGGAGAAAAAAATAAAAATTAATGAGCAAAATCATTCTGACTATTGGGATCAAAATAAACTTACCTTCATTTTTCTTATCAAATGCTGGTGGTTTTAGTTCATCTTGGTTCAGATCTGTTCCATACTTTAATTTATGGTACTTTGCTCTGTAAAGAAAAAAAAAAACAAGTTTGTATAATGTTTACAGAAAAAGGGGGGGAAAAAAATGGGGAGGGATGGGGGAGGAAATGGGGGAGGAATGGGGGAGAGGAAAAATGGGGGAGGGGGGGGGGGAAAAAAGGGGGAGGAAAAAGGGGGAGAGGAAAAAGGGGGGAGGAAAGGGAGGGGAGAGGAAAAAAAAGGGGGGGAGGAAAATGGGGGAGGAAAAAAGGGAGGAAGGAAAAAAGGGGGAATGGGGGAAAAAAGGGAGGAATGGGGGGAGAGGAAAAAGGGAGGAATGGGGGAGGAAAAAAGGAGGAATGGGGAGAGGAAAAGGAGGAATGGGGGGGGAGGAAAAAAAGGGAGGAATGGGGGGAGAAAAAAAGGGAGGAATGGGGGGAGGGAAAAAAGGGAGGAATGGGGGGAGAGGAAAAAGGAGGAATGGGGGGGAGAGGAAAAAAGGGAGGAATGGGGGAGAGGAAAAAAGGGAGGAATGGGGGAGAGGAAAAAGGAGGAATAGAGGGAGAAAAAAAAAATGAGGTGGAGTGTGTGTGGGGGAATAACAAAATGAGTTTGTTGGAGTTGTGCAACAGGCACTGTAACCAGAAAAAAAAAAATAATCATTTTCTTCAAATTTAAAAAACAAAGAAAAAAAGGAAAAAAAAAAAAAATTTGGACTTCATAATCTGAAGTTCTTTTTCCATATATTACTATCAATTATACACTCCAGATTATGAATTTTTAATTTTTTTTTTCACATTTTAAGAAATCATTATTGAGGATATTTGTTTTGACTTCAAATAGAGGATCAATTGACATGGCAAACTGGACCTCCCCCATTAACATTTATAAAGTTAAATAAAAAATATTTTTTATATTCATGATCTGGAATGCTTAATCTGTCAGCAAGTTAAATGCCATATGCAATACACACTTAGGCAATCATGTCTCTTTCAATTCGTGATTGACTAGGCAGAGAATTTTCTCGTAGTAGATTGCCATGTCTTTCTGCAACAACCCATAGCTGGAGGGAGAAGAGATGGATTCATACCTTTCCCAAGGGTATTTGTGCATAAGTCAATGTAACAAACTCGACTGGAATTCAAACTGTCTTCAGATTTCTCATTCTAAGGCAATATCAATTATGCCACAACACACATCTATAGTAATGGAAAAAAAATTATTTCTGGTTGCAGTGCCTTTTATACAACTCCAAAAATTATTTTATGCCACCAAAATAAAGAAAATGTTGTTTAACAAAACCTATTGGAAAACTTATTTTTAAAAAAGGTTTCAAAAGAGCCAAAATCTATAAATTTGAGAACACATTTCTTCATTAAATTTACAATTTAAGCACAAATAAAAATTCAAATCAATGCTTTTTTTTTTTTTTTTAAAGAAAAAAAGTGAATTATAACTAGCTTAAAAATTATAAATAAGAATATCCCAAGAGAGACAATTCACATGTTGAAGTTGCCTGTTATAATGATAACTATAATGAATAAAAAAAAAGAAATAAAGACAATTTTTTAAAAAGTCAACAATTTTTCTTGGTCATAAATTATGAAAAATATACTCTAAGTCAGTTGCCCAAACTTTTCATTCTGAGAATGGATAACTGAGAATGGATAACTGAAAATGTTATGGAATGTAAAGAAACATTAACAAATATATCAAAGAGAATATAAATATATATATTTTCCAATGTTTTAATGTAGAAATATGTCAAAAGGCTTGTCATGGTGTTGCCGATAGGGTTCAATGTTGCATTGAACATGAAGGAGAGCATTTAAATACTTTGTTAATCATAAAAAATCATGTTCTTTTGACGTGACAATACTTATAAATTTTCTTAACTATTGTCATTTATTTTTTGCTCAAAAAAAGTTAATACAAAAAGGGTATTTTTGACACAGCCTGTATATCAGTGGTTGCCAAACTTTTCCCCACTCTGGGCTGTATTTTTGGAATTAAAATTTGCTCACACCTCGAATTTTATCTCATAAAAAGTACATTTAAAAATATATATATATATATATATATATATATATATATATATATATATATATAACAACAGATTCAAAGTCAAAACATTATCATTGATAACTCCCTCCACCAATTTGCAGATGCAAGTTAATTTCTTAATACTTGATATAATGCAAAAATATCACAATGATAAAATCAGTCAGTAATTATTTATAATTATACTTGGACTCATGCCTGCAATTACAAGTAATCCATAATATTTTTGAAATCATATTTATTTTTGGCATATGAATTTTTTTTTTTTTAATCGTTTATAAATCTTTGTCTTTCAATGATTCCACTTCACCCGCTTTCCTCTTCCATCACACTATTTGGGAACCACTGCAGTATATGCAAGAATTATAAAGACTCCATTTTTATTAGTTTTAAAAAGTCAGAGATTAAATATTGTTATTCCACAAATCATTTAGATTTTATCTCCGAAAAGATACTCATTCAAACAATTCACCAAATAACTTAGTATGCTACACATGATATACACACACAAAAAATGACAAATGCAATTTTAAATATCACCAAATTCAAAGCACTCCAATTTAGTGCTTCCCAATCCAAGCCATAACAGCCATATACTTCCTGGCAATGCTGACTGATACTATCACTCGTCACTCTTCCCTGTCCTTGAAATCTAACAGTGTTTTAGCAAGATCTATTATTCATGTCATAGCCAGGAAGTCCATTGTACATCTGACAATAGCGATGAACGCTAGCAGCTCTGTCATAGGTAACATGGTCCTTACTATTACAATAGGGAGCATTGTTCTGCCCATTATACTGGCAAAAGTTCTTTTAAGTTACTAATTAGTTAAAAAATTTTCAAATATATATATATATATATATATATATATATATATATATATATATATATATATATATTTATTTACTTCAAGATACACAATACTAGTATAAGAGCATCTGAAGATAGAATTGTATTTTCTAATACAACCAGACAAGTTTTCAATTTTGAGATGGTAGTAGGCAAAAGCGTTTGAATTACATCATAAAGAACTATTTGAACTGCTTGGTCAACTTTATTTATTTGGGTAGAATATTAAAACAATCCAGAAGCAAACAGCCTGCATATTGATAGAAAATGAATTCAGTAACTATACAAAGATGTGTCTTCTCACCAGACTTATTCAAACTTTACAGTGAGGCAACTGAGAAAATTAGAAGTCCTACCAGGATTTGTAATTGACAGACGTAATCTTAACAATATAAGATATGCAGATGACAATGTTGATAGCAGACACAGAAAGTAAACTACAGGAACTCCTACAGAAGGTAGTAAAGGAAGTCAAGAAGAAAGGACTAAGCATCAATTGTTAGATAGAATGCATGATTGTTAGCAAAAGGAACAACCGAAGATGTGAACTATGAACTGGAGATGCTAAAATTCAAATATCTAGCAAGTGTTTTAGTAAAGAATGGAAAATACATTAAAATCTGAAGGCACATTGAAATAGCAAAAGATGCCTTCCAAAAGGCAAACAAATAAGAAAAGGGAAAATGTTATTAGAAACAAAGAAAAGATTACTGGACTGTTATGCAATATCAGTCCTCCTATATGACGGTGAATGCTGAACAATCTCCTCACAGATTAAAAGACCTGAGGTAGCAGAAATGTGGTTCTACAGAAGGCTGCCAAAAACTCCATGAACTGAACATGTGAACAACAACAAAGTTTTAGAGAAAATAAAAACAAAAAGGACATTTAGAATCAGAAAGAGACAATTTAAATTTCTAGGGCACATAATGAGGAAAGAGGGCTTGGAAAATGTGATATTCACAGGACAGGTTGAAAGCAAGAGGATTAGAGGAAAGCAATGAATAATCTACCTAATGAGTTTGTAAATGATTGGCAGAACAGAGATTAGGAGAGATAACAAAAAGACAAGCCTTACTTAGAGCTACAAAGGATAGGAAGTTGTGGAGTACCATGATTACCCATGTTCTGAAGAGACAAGGCACATGGAAGAAGTATAAACATCTTGTATATCCCAGAAATAACTAGTGTAACCCAGATATAAGAGAAACCCAGATATAAGAGAGATTTTCTCTGGTCCCAAATTAGAGCCTGTGTTAATGTATATAAAATAGACCAAACCCGGATATAAGAGACTTCTTCTCCAGTCCCGACAACTCTCTTATATCCGGGTTACACTGTAGTATTAAATCTTTAGTTTTTCCAGAGGCCAAGTGCTGTAAGATATTTATGAGTAATAGTAAACATTTCTACAGTGAACTGTAACATTAAGAGCAAATGGCTTACCTCCTTGAAGAAAGCAGGTTCAGATGTGTCTTGTGCGTAAAGTATCACAAAAAGAAAATGACTGCTTAATGAGTTGTATATTTAAGAAATTATAGATTTTGTAGTCGGATATTTTCTAGAGACTCTTTTTTTGCACCTATGCAAATTTGACCTGTAACTAAAAGTGACTGATGAGGTGTAATTTAGACAATTTATCCATCACACCCTGTATACTTTAGTATAGTGATAGTTTTTATGATCAGTTTTTTGGGTTTTTGCTTCTTTTTATTTTATTTTTTACACAAAATTAAACAGTCACACTATACACAGCTATTTTTTTTTTTTTTAAGAGGTTAAAACTCATGTATTTACAGTGACTGGTTGCTCTATACACAGGTAAGTTTGTTTTTTTTTTCTGAAGAGGTTAAAATTCATGCTCCAAAATTCAGGAGTTGTACTATATATAAAGTCAGCTTATACATAATTTAATCAGTATGGAACAAAATAACTATACTACAGAGAAAGTTTTTATTTTTAAACTAAAAAGTATCATATTAAATAATCACTATGCCGATGAGGAACACTGTGATAGGAATAACTGTGCCAGAACTTTTGGTACACAAGAATAAATCAAGTTTTGGTGCTAAATGCAAACTTTAATGTACAAATAACTTCCAGGAAAGAAAAAAAAAATTTTTTTTTTTTTTTTAGAATTTTTAGACAAGAGACTGCAGACCTGTATTATATATATATATCTCACACAGAGTACCCATAAATCAGTTGGGTCTCATAAAAGGAATTCATGATATAAAAAGATACAGTAACAATATTATGAATTTTATTAAGTACATATTTGCATTTGAAGATGCTAAAAGACAGTTTATTATTCCACTAGGCGCCACAGTTAACACATTGCATGAAAACTTGAAGTAATAGCTTAAAATAGATTGTCTTTTTCAAATTAATAAGTATATTTTTTATTATACATGTTTTTTCCTTGCATTTCAAAATACATAATGGCAGCAAATCAGCGTGCATCTTTTTATTTATCATCAAGTCATGTGACACATGACACCTTCACCTTTCAAGTACTTATTTATAAATAAGTTATATAGTGTATTGAATTGTATAAATATGCATTGTGTTATGCATATTTAATAACATTGTGATAATGTATTATGATTATTTTTCACACACATAATAGTTGGAATATAATATGCAAGTGTTTGTTTATATATACAGATTGATATAAGAACGTGAATCAAAAACAAATACTGAATTTGCTATTACAAATGCTGTAAAAACAGAAAAACGGCCCTAACTAAAGTATCCCTTGTCTAATTTTAATGAAATTAGACTGTACCCAGCAGAGGTTCAAGGCACAATATGTTCCTAAATTAGTTGGTGTATTATGCATAGTTTAAGCTGTATCTCAGTAACACACATACATACAAGATTAGAGTTTTAATATTATAGGAGACACGGTAGAGTAATGGATAGTGGATTGGATTGAGGAATCAGAGAGCAGAGTTTAAATTCCAGTTGAATCCATTACATTCATTTATGTGCTAATACCCTTGGGAAATGGTATGAATCCTCTTCTCCCCACCAAAGCTATGGGTAAATAGCAAGACAGACCAGATTCTATAGCCTTGGATGGCAACTGGTCTACCGCAGAAAGAAATGGCAACCTACTGCGGGGAAAAAAAATCTACTTCGTCAGTCATCTATCAAAAGATACATGATCACCTAAGCATGCATCACGCATTACATATAACTGACTGAATGAGAGATCATTTCAATTAGTTTATGTCTATATACAAAACAAAAATTTTAAAAAATGAATAAATAAAAATACATAAAAAAAAAAAAAAAAAAAAAATTGTAAATATTCCACTGCATCCAATTTGCTAGTATTATGATTAGGAGGCTATCTACCATAGTTTGAAATGGCAATCATAAATGTCCATTTAAAACTTTGGTAGAAAGCCTAGAAATCCTATTGGATAAATTGCAATTTGTGGGGGCTCCCCTACCCAAGAACCTTTATAAACTATAAATCTTCTAGACCAGCAAATACAATATACACGTTTAGCATAGGTAAGGAATTTAAACAAACATATCAATAATTGTTACCATCTATCAGAATCACAGACATAAAAATTATTCCTATTTCTACTGTTAATGCAGTCATGTTGGAAAAGGAACAAGTCTGCATAAAAAGTATATATACCAATTGGTATTCATTCCTTTTATTTGGGAGGGAAGTACAAACTTTACTTTCTAGTAAGTGCATTTATCCTTCTCCTAAAGTATCATGTCCTTTCAGGCTTCCTACAAATTTTGAGAGATCACCATAACTAAAGAGCTCATGGCCAGGTCACAGTGTAACACCAGTTGTTGTATGATCACCAAAGTTAAGCAATGTTGAGCCTAGTCCATATCTAGATGGGTAACCATTTGGAAATACCAAGTGGTATAACAGATAACAACTCAAAATTGGAAATCGGAGAGCAGAGTTCCAATTTCTGTTGGGTTCATTATATTTATTTACGCACAAATACTTTTGGGAAAGGTATGAATCCACCTCTTCTCCTCCCAGCTATGACCTATCAGTAAATCATTATTATCTTTAAAAAAAAAAAAAAAAAAAAAAAAGTTCTTACAGTCTAAAAATATTTTCTGGCTTTAAATAACCTGCAAAGATTGATAAGCCATAGAAAACAAATCAATCATAGCTAATGAGCCCAGTCTGCACTGATATTTTAGCCAATAATGGTGGTAGGGAGATTTATACCTTTCCCAAGAGCATTAGTGGATACAAACTTCATCAACTAAAATATTAACTCAGATTGCCAATATCATTTTTCCATACTTAACCATTAACCCATCTTATGTTTATATTTGATATAAATTAACTTCTAATGTGATAAGTGCTGTTTTGTGTCACTTTGTTTAACAGGGTATTAAAAGATATTCAAATAGTAATTTCATTATTAATTAGTATGGTTATTGGATATTGATCCTGTAAAAATGCTTTTGATATCAAGCCTTTGTTTGGATAGTTTTATTTGATCAGGTTTAACTGCCAATATGCCATATCTCATTACGGAGAGCAGAGAGAAAAAAAGTAAATACCAATCAAGCTGACTTTGAAAGATACAAAGGAGGATTTATCACTAGCATAGATAATAAGAAAGGTCATTTTTTTCTTTCTCAACCTAACATCTACTAGTATATCTATTTTTATGTTAGTAAAATACATCTATTGCCATTTGGAAAAGATAAACATTTTTTGGAGTTAATGAAAGTTGCTTAGAATCCACAATAAAGCACCTACTTCAAAATATTTACTCACAAATAATGAGATTTTATTAAAGGCACTATCAAGAGTTGTTGATCAGCAAAGTTGGTTAAAGCATGATGGCCCTAATGATGGCTCCTTCTGTCCAGGGAGATGCAGGTTTGAATCCTGCTGGAGAGTGCATATTTTTCTTTAATAGGATTTCTCAAATATTCAGGCCACCAGACGAAAATAAATATACTATTTAATAAATAAATGGAGCATCTACTAAAATATGAGTATGTACTAAAAATAATGTTTAAAGTGCTAAAATCTTTAGATTAATAAATAAAAAGTCCATTACTTCTTGCGTATGTGTGTGTGTGTGTGTGTGTGTGTGTGTGTAATACATTTGGATATGTAATCCCAACAATTCTAAGTTATTGACATTTCAAAAAACGTTCATGAAAGTATGTTGCAAAAATAATATCCGATAATGCATTTCGCCTATAATGGCTTCATCAGGATTACATACTGTTGACATGGAAAACACATGGATAAAAACAATTCTTTCATTTATTTTTTGCCCATTCTAAAGGAGTTCCATCTCAAAACTGAAACTTAAGGCAAAGAATATAAAATATTAAATGATTTTTTTTTTTTTTTTTTTAAAGTCACATTTTCTTTCTCAGTCTCTAGCAATGCCAGCTTGGGAAAAATAGGTAAAATGCATTATCAAATATTATTTTCGAAACATACTTTCACAAATGTTTTTCCAAATGTCAATAATATATATATATAAAAACAAACAAATATATATATATATATATATATATATATATATATATATATATATATATATATATATATATATATATATATGGCTATTCTTTTCCAACAACCCCATCTGCCAGGGCAGCTAGCCAATCCGTGTTGCAGGCACATCACTTTGTTCAAAATCCAGAGAGCCCACCAGTGGTTTCTACTGTAATTATGCTAAGCCAACCCTGGTTACAGTTTCTAAGAGAAAGCACATAATCTGGCATGATCAGCAGTTTGAACAATGCCAGGACATTCAAATCATGAGTGAAGATGACTTGTGACTTTGTGCTAGTACAACCATCAATTGCTTTCAGAAAGTTCCCTCTACCTTATCTCACACACAATGCTTGGACCAACCCATGGTATGGTTTTCAGGCACATTGCAAAGGTACCATATGGTGGGATTGTCTCCCCCCAGATCAATAACATCAAAAAGTCACCTGTCATGAGAAATAATCATTTACATGATTTATAGTTGAACTAATATCCACATCTTTGCTGTCTTGACCATTGCACTCTCTGGACTTTTTTAAGTGTATGTTAATAATCTTCAGAGAATTTTGAAATCAATAGCCTAAAGGATTAAAGCATTGGCTTATGAATTTGGTGGCATAGTAACACAGTTCAATCCCTAGGCCAGGTAGTACAGACACAGTGAAAAAAGGACTAGTTATAACAGAGTAGTAAAGAAAAAGATATCTCAAGAAGTGTACAGCAGATTGAGAATAATCTACCTCCATAGTTTAAGTAATGGGTTCAGTTTGAAATTCCTTGAAGGTTGCCTGGATCAACAGATACCTGAAGATGACCAGAGGGCACAGCAGCTGAAACATGATAATGAAGATGAGGACATTAATCTGACTATAAATAATGCAAATAATAATGAAGGATTCAAGTCTAATGGAAAGAATGACAGAATTTGTTTATACAGTCACATTTATCCTGGTAATTGATGAAGGTTAATCATAGAAAGAATAAACAAGATTAGCTATTCTATTTTGTGAAATAGATCTGTTTGATGCTTTTGCAGACATCAGTGGGGGGGGGGACTTATACCCTCCTCTTTCACAAAGAGCTCAAGCAGTCTACCATTATCACATCAAAGATAATGTTGCCTAGTATTGATAGTGCAAGGAAGATAATGTCAAAATATTACAGAATGTAAGGGGATATACTAATACAATAAAAAGTTAGGTATTACAGGCAAAAAAGGAAAAACATTTGGCATAGAGTAAAGTTTTTAGTCAGGAAAGGGTTTTTATTCAAATTCTCAAAAGATTAAAGTTTCTTCTTTGTGAAACAAAGAGACAAAATAACCCTGATGATAAAATAGTGAAGATTTCAACATTTCTTTCTTAATTTTAAAAAGGTTTCATAGAAAACTTAAAGAACTACTATATTCTGCCTCATTATGGCTACACAAAGTTTTAGAATTCACCACCCCCCTGGTTCTTGTTTTTATTTACAGAATTTTGTTTGTTGAATTACAATAATCCAACATTCTATTGAACTTTTTCTTTAATGAAGTATGCTTCAGTCTAGTTAATAGTTATGAATTAAAACAAATTCAAGATTAAAAATTCTTCAGCATTTTTTATTTCTATCAAATTTGTAAAACTCTTCTATAAAAAAAAAAAAAAAAAAAAAAAAAAACAATCCATGTAAATGTATATGTATGAATATGAAAAAGAACGAATATTTTCAAGATAAGCATATTATTTGGAATACACCTTTCGAGTCGGACAATCTTGGAAAGGTGGGGGGAATTATGTTCTGATATATGGTGAAAAGAGTGCATTGGGGGAAAAAAACAACACTGTGCAAAGAGATTTAATTATATTCAAAGAAATCTTATAAATCCAATTTAAGATAATACATAACATTTTTAAAGTGATTTTGTTTTTAAATCACTTATCATGCTAAAATATAGTGATAAATGGCTTACTGGCATCCTTACAATTGCTAGTCAGATTTCAATTTGAAAAGAAAATAGTAAAGAAAAAAATACAATTTTATCACTGTTAAGACAATGTACAACTATACATTATCCTACTCAAATGTACCTGCCAATGTACATGATAGAAACATTTGAAGACAATCAAATATAGATCTACTGAAAGTGCATCAGTAATGTAATGGTTATTGGCACAAATTCGAAATAACAAGCAGAGTTCAAATTCCAGCCAAGTCTGTTGTATTAACTTTTGTACAAATGTCCTTGGGAAAGGCATGAATGCATCATTTCTCCACCTATACAGTTAAATAGCAGGGTTAGACATGGCTCTCAGGTCTTAGGTGGCAGCCAGTTTAAAAAGACAAATCTGAATTCCAAAGTGTGGGGAAGGCAACAGAAAACCACTATCTTTCCCAAGAACTCCTACAACGTCATAGAGAAAGAAATGGAATCTAGAGAGTCATGACAGTTTAAAAATATGTATTTCTTTTAAATAGATGCATATGCCCAATTACAAATGGACTTTGGATTTCTATCCCTAGACAACACCTGTTTATATTTTTTGCTGTAACTATTCACATTATTTACTTTGTTCAGACTGTTATCCTCATCTTTATTGTCATATTCACATTTCTGATATTATATGCTCAGGCCTTCTTCAGGTGGTATACGTTGAAATTTCAAATCATACCCTTTATTTTTCCCACCAGGGTAGATTGTTCTAGTTCCACATGCCATGCTTTTTCTGAGTATCACTGTTTCAGTTATTTCTCTTTAGTAACTCAAATCTCCAGGTTTTTGTTCACCTCTGTTGTGACCGGGTATTGAACTTACAACTCTCTGGGTCAAGTCACTGGATTAACTTCAACCAACACATTTGTCCACTGGGCCATGTTTTGTGGAACTAGAACAATCTACCCCAATAGAAGGAATGGACGAAATAAAGGGTTGGGTTTGAAATTCCAATGTATATCACCTGAAGAAGGCTGGAGCATACAGTGGTTGAAATGTTGTGAATATGACAATAAAGATGAGGGCAACAGTCCAAACAATATAAATAGTCACTAAACAACACTTTCAAATGATTTAACAGAATGCAATTACAAAACCACATGTCTATGAAAATATTACAGCACAATATTTTAAAAGGCCATAAATAACTGGTAGAAAGTAAATTATACTTGCCAATAAATCATTTGATCTATGATCCAAATCAGCTAAAATTCTGTACTGCTGATATTCATTCAAATTTAAGCCTATATTTGCAGAAATAACTGGCTTCTGCCAATCTCCAAATAAGGTAATTCCACAGCCAACAGGCAGTCATGTTCAGAGAATCTAAAATGTACTGATATGACCCATTTTTTTCTGCTTAAAAAGTTGGCTCATGCACCAGCAAATACAGTTGGTGATCAAGCAATAATATTTAGAATTGTTGAGTATTGGAAACTTGGCACTGATCAGCACAAAATTTCAAAGTTAATCTCTCATGATTTTTATTACTATCAGCATATCTGAAAATTAATAAAAGGAAATATATATATATATATATATATATATATATATATATATATATATATATAAAAGGCTCAAACACTAATATTCCATGGTTATAATTTATTACATTGGAACCGTTTCGAGAGAGCTATAGTGGACATTGAAGTCAACACCCAGAGGTGAAAATGCTAAACACAATCAGACCACGTGCATCGAGTTTTTGATCGACTATTTATATATACCAGTCAGTGATGCATTGTGGGTAGTTTATTGTGTTATTCTAACAGTTATTTTTGGTTGGTGGTAACGGTTGTTTTGAATTATCTACTCACTCACGATTATTTACTTGTTTTGATTAAACATGTTGAAACACCAGTTTTTATGCAACCAAAGTTAAGCAATATTGAACCTGGTCAGTAACTATATGGGTGACCACTTTGGAATACCTGGTGGAGAAATGGAATTGGAGATCAGTCAGTTTCATGGACTTTGGATTTCGATCACTAGACAACACCTGTTTATATTTTTTGCTGTAACTATTCACATTATTTACTTTGTTCAGACTGTTATCCTCATCTTTATTGTCATATTCACATTTCTGATATTATACGCTCAGGCCTTCTTCAGGTGGTATACGTTGAAATTTCAAATCATACCCTTTATTTTTCCCACCAGGGTAGATTGTTCTAGTTCCACATGCCATGCTTTTTCTGAGTATCACTGTTTCAGTTATTTCTCTTTAGTAACTCAAATCTCATTCACTTCTGCGTAAATACACTTGGGAAAGGTATGAATCCACCTCTTCTTTCCCCAGCTGTGGGTTAATTAGTAAGATTGGTATCAGTAAATAAGTATTCTCTTCCAAAAATACTTACAATCTAAAAAAATTTTCTGACTTCAAATAACCTGCAAAAGGTTGATAAGCCGTTAAAAACTAATCAAATCAATCAATCATTAATCCTAAACTTTAAATATCAAAAGTTATTTTGGCAACTATCCAATATCTTTCCTTTCTGAATTTATTTCCTATCTCTCTTTTTCTTCTTTCCCTACCAACTTTTCCTCTCTTGACCTAATCTAGTTTTAAGTGCTAATGTTGTCAACATGTTTATATTTTAGGTTTATTCCCTGGTAATAAATGTTTTAGTAAGCAGCTCTGGGAGATTGATTGGCAAGCATCGTTAAAGTTCTTTACTTTTTGCACAAATACCCTTGGAAAAGGGTACAAACTCATTTCTTCTCCCAAAATCTGCAGGCTAAATCACGGGACAAACTGAGCTCTTTTAACCATGGCTGGCAACCTGTCTAAATTCAAAACCCATCCCCCCCACCCCTGAAGCTGCACAAAGATGGAGTACAGATAAGACAAAATACAAATCAGATGTCACTAACTATGGATGATCCCACCAGAGAGTGATTATCCAGAATATTGTCAACACCAACAAGCATTAATCCCAGGAAATGACAGATGGACGGATTCAAGATGGCTTTGGTGTGTTTGACATACATTCAGATTTATGTTGAACAGACCCAAAGGCCTCTGTTAATTATTTAACTAACCTAAGCACCTTATTACTAAGACATTAGCTTATAAAATCTTATGCCAGTAACATTTAGCCCTCAAATATAGAAACAAAATATCATTCATATAAAATACCTGCCAATTTAGACTATATATTGTCAGATACCATTTGTTTGGACTATGTTCAGCTATATTTTTTTTTTCTTTTATCATTTCACTCCAAGCAAGATAGTAGAGCCACTAAGACAGAAGAGGTGACAGTGTGAAAGAATAAGAAAAAGAGAAACATTATTAGGGAATGAGAATGATAAAAGAGGAATAAAAAAGGACAGTAGATAACAATTGACATTGCATTTCAATTTTTGAAGATCAAAGTTGGCTGTTAAACATGGAACTGGAAGAGAGTTCTACAAGTGAGAAGAGCAATAGAAGAAACTGTTAGCATGGAACTTACAGTTACATCTAGTCAATTCAACTTTCAATTGATGAGAACTTGTGAATTTAGTACTGCACTCAAATTCATAACATCTACATATAATGGAGAGGTCATCAGAACAATTACCATGGAAGTGTTTAAAGGCACAGGGAAGCTACATTACAATGATGAGAAAGTGACTGAAGCAAAGATGTCAGGCCTGAACCAATAACATTGTAGATTCTTTGAATGTTATCAAGAATCTCTAAATATATAGCAAGCACTACAAACATTTTATTCTCTTTTACAAACTTCTGGATATATTTCTAACCTGCTTCTCTATGAAACACTAGATATAGGGGGGAAAAATGCTAAATTCTTTTCATGACAATGCAGATTATGTTTATTTTATGAAATGTTTCAGTTTAAAAAAGTGGGGTGGGTCAGACAAGCACAAATACATAAGTGGGACTTCAAATCAATAACATCTGGCTTTCATCTGCATGCTTAAGGTTAACTGAATTTAGAATGAAGATATTGAATAGCGAGGTAGACCAGGTTGAATTCATGAGAATGGATGAAAGGCCAAAGAATGTAATGTGAAAGGTCAGAGTTCTTTTGGTTGCTTATATATACAATAATCATTATTAGAAAGGTAAAATGATTCAAAGATTAATAACTAGTCTGCTCATATAACAACAGGAATTAATCTGTGGAAAGATAGAGTTTTTTAAAATAGGAATTTTTATATTGAGAATTAAAACCCCATTTTTTTTTTCTTTTCATCTGGAGAATTAAAATGAGAAATATTTTAAAGTGGTTGGAAAACATGCCCAGACATTAGCAAAACATCTAGAAAATTTGCTTTTTTGTGATTGCCAAATCTGAGAAAAAACCTTAACAGATGCTCATAAAAGGAGTTTTTTTTGGTTTTTTTTACTTAATTAGGAATGAGGACATATGAATAGTGATTTTCTAAGTAGTTTAGATGTGGCACAAGGCTCAAGTATGGAGCACCCAGTGAGGATCAAACTCATTCAGTCATAATCAATCTAGCAAGACAAGTCTGCTAACTATTACACTATGTCAAAGTGCCCAAATCTGAGGGAAAACCTTAACAGATGTTCATGAGTTTTATTTAATTAGGATACAAGGACATATAGATAAACAAAAAAAAAAAAAAAAAACTTAGCGTCTTAAGCAAATGTAAAGAAGCATTATATCTCAAAAAAGAGTAAGAGGGGAGGGGAGGGGAACAAAATGTTAAAAATGAGGACTTCAGAATCATACCAAAAAGATGTATTGCAATATTGTATTTACCGTTACTGAGCAAGGCAAGGAGACAAAAGTAGTAACAGAACAAAAATGTGAAGCAATAACAAAGAACAACTGGGAGAGAAGCTGAAAACAAAGAATAAAATAAACAAAATGATAGATAGGGGGATCCAGTGCAAGCAAATGAGCAGGTGAACAAAACGGGGGTAGGAGGAAGAGAAATGATTGTCTATCGACAGACCATAAAAATAGATTGCATTGATTGTAGACCAGCACCAATCTTCTGTTTTCCTCCTGTCGTTTCATAATCACAGTTAGCATTATTGCCAACCTAACAGATTTTTTTGTATACTTCTTTTATTTGGCTGCACATTATGATTTACATCAGCAACACATTGTATTGTTATTCAAGTGAAATAAAAAAAAAAATAAATAAATAAAAACTGAAAGTGACTGATAAAGTTTTTTCAGAAAGAAAACCTGGATAAAAGGGAGAGTGGTGATGGTGGCAGAGATAAAGAGAGAAAAGGAGTGTGGTGGTGGTGTTGGAAGGAACGGGAAAAGGAGTGCAGTGGTGGTTGAAAGAGAAAAGTGAAAAATTAAATAACTACAGCAAATTAATAAAATAAATGCTTTGTCAAGTTTTCCATAACTATTTCTTACAAGTAATCTAACATGCAAAAAAAAAAAAAAAAAAAAAAAAAATATATATATATATATATATATATATATATATATATATATATATATATATATATATATATAACACACACACAATTGACAAATAATCCCCAAATAGCATATACAGGATTAAGATAATAATGGCGCAAAAAGATTTTAACTTATTTTCAAAATTCAAAGTGTATAGAAAAAACAAAATTCTGCGAACCCTGACCCAATATTGTCATCCGAAATTATCCCAACAAGTGCAACATCAACAACCAAAATGTTCCTACCTTGTTTGAGTTTCTGTAACTTATTTTCAAACATATACAGGCTCGGTCAGAGTATGCTTAGTATGTACAAATCCGTTTATCTTTGTAGTAACAACCACTATCGTTGCTCTTGTTAAGCAAAGAATTCTCAGAAAGAGAAAGCTTGTAATTGGCTTGACGAGAGATGCGAATAACGATTTCAATGGTTCCAGCATCAAATCGATAAGTAAATGTCAACTGTAGATATTTTTTGCTAGCAGACAGCTTGAAATTCAACTCTAGCATGCTGCTCAATTTTCAAGCATTGAATTCTGCTCACCCCCACCTTGCATTCTGTTTTAAAAAAAAAAAAAAAAAAAAAATCAAGTGCTGCGTAGTTTATAGCTTTGTTTCAAATAGCTACCAGAAGACTGCTTAAGGTCAGATCGTTTCATTTTTCCTTTCATTTCCACCCCAATCTCCCCACATGCTTAAATTTTTGTCATCAGAATGATTTGTCTTCATAATATAATCAGATTGCGAACAATCATTTTAATTATGTAAATTAAATATCAATTTTAAAGCATTACTTTATAAAAAAAAAAAAAAAAAAAAAAAAAAAATCCTTGTATATGAGGTGACTTCAAAATCAAGACTGGATAAGAACCAATGGATATACACGTTGAGTAACTGCTATTGGTACAAAAAGTAGGATCAGTGAGCAAAGTTCAAATTATGGATGTGACTTTTGTATAAGTGTCCTTGGGGAAAAGTATGAATCCATCTCTCCTCCCCATGCTTTAACCCTCACTCCAACTATGGATTACATACCTGACTGGGTTTTCTCACCTTGGTTGGTAACTAGTAACTGCACCTTGTAAAATAGACTTACTACTGAAATTGCAGCAGAATCACCAAACATGGTTTGGCTGTGACCCCTATACTCCTACAGATTCTACATGTTCAAAAATAGTAACAAAATGTCAGGAAATATAGTGAAAAAGTGTTTAGTTTGAAAACTGATACAAGTTAGAAGTAATAAGGTTAATGTTAAAAGATGAAATAATGCTGAGCATTCTCTTGTTCAATGTTTGAAACAGACAAACAGAAGAAATAGGAAAAGAATTTTAAAAATAAAAAAAATAAAAATAAAAATCAAATCGAACATTAGACTTTTATAATAGAAGCAGACTTCCTTTTCTTGTAATTTTTAACACCTACACAAAATGTAATGTTAGCCTGCCAGTCCTACGTTCAATTATACAAGTTCAATTCCAATTGAGTGTCAGAGAGTGGAGTTGGTGGGTGGTGGGGAAAGAATGCAATAACAAGTAAGTGTTGAAAATAAATTCTTCCTCATCCCCCACCATTAATAACATTTAGATGTAATACTTTTCAGAAACCAGTTACTTATTGCAGACCAATAAAAACATGAAGAAAAAAAAAATGGATTAAGAAACTTTTTAAGGATTTGTCAAGTGAAACAAGGATGAGCAGTTTTTCTATATGCTATGTCTCTTCAGGACGTGGGGGATCATAGCTCTCCACATTTTCCCGTCCTTTGTCTTTTTGCTATCTCTACTAATCTGTTGTGCCAACCATTTACACAAGTTTATTTGGTAGGTTATGCACTGCTTTCTGCTATCCCCTCTTGCTTTCAATCTGTCCTGTGAGTATCAAATTCTCCAAGCCCTCTTTCCTAACTTCCTGATGCAAAGTCCAAGTGTCTTTTTGTTCCCATTTTCTCTAAAACTTTATTGTTGCTCACATGTTCAGTCCATAATATTCTCAGTATCCTTCTGTAGAATCACATTTCTGCTGCTTCAAATATCTTCATCTGTGAGGAGATTGTCAAGCATTTACTGGCATATAGGAGGACTGATATTACATAGCAGATCAGTACTTTGTTTTTTTTTTTTAATCAAATTTTCTTGCTTCTTAATATGTTGCATAGCTTTTGGAAAGCTTCTTTCATCATCCCGATGTGCCTTTGGATTTCAGTATATATATATATATATATATATATATATATATATATATATATATACACACACACAGTGTGTGTGCATGTATGTGTTTGCAGGTGGTGTAATGGGTAACAGATCAGAACAAGAAATCTGAGAGCAGAGTTTGAATTCCAGTTAAGTTTGTTAAATTTACTTATGTGTAAATGTCCCTTGAGAAGGCATGAATCCATCTGTCTCCTCTTAGGTACGAGTTAAATAGTAGGGCAGATTAGGTTCTTAAACCTTCGTTAGAAACCAGTCTAAGAAAAGGAAAAAACTGAATTCAAAAGCTGAGAAGGGCCATTTAGAGAGTTTGTGGCACTAAATCCACCAGTTCTCAGTATTCAGTTCTTCTGAAAAGTGTGGTTGGTTCTGCACAAGCCTTGACTGATATAATCAAATCATACATGCGAGTAGTCTGTTCAGTGCTAACAACTGATCTGCTGGACTCTTATATTTTAAAGACTAGAAGACAACAGATTTAATAGATCCAGTAAATTTATAGTATTTGAAGTTTATTCATCTTGATTGACTGTGGCACATAACTAAATAAAGTGAAATTAAGTAAAAAAAAAAAAAATAATTGTTAAACTTTTACCCTTGCCAATCATTTTGGACACAGTCCAAAATAGAATTTTAGAAGTTTAGTGATTCCCATCATACTACAGGGTGGAACTAGTCTCATTTAATTTTACCCAATAAATTTTACTTTAATAATCAAATGCCAATCTTTAAAAAGAGGACAGAGAAAACAAGAGGACAGAGAAAAGAAAAAAAAAGGTAAAGAAAAGAAAAGGAACAAATTCACAAACTTCTCACATACATATCACAGCATGTCAGGCCCTAGCCACTTTGGTGTAACATAACTGGTGCAATGTAACTAAAATATGTCAAGTGTTTATTATTCACAGCTATTTTCCTGTTTGAGAGCCTCAATGACATTTTATATTCCAAAATTTTGATGTTGATATATTTGCATTTTATTATTACCATATATACACATGTATAAACCAACTTCATATATAGTGTGACCCCTGAATTTTCTTTTGTATGAATTTTACCTCCTCCAGGAAAAATTTACCTGCAAAATAATGCAACCAATCACTAAAATTGCATGATTTTTAAGAAAGAAAGAAAAAAAAAAAAAAAAAAATTATATATATATACATACATACATACATACATACATACACACACGTGTATAATGTGACACGCCTATTTTTTTTTAAATAAAAAAAAAAACTATCATAAAAACTTTTACTATACTCAAGTATACATGGTACTAGATTTCAAACGTCTTTCATTCTAAACCTTCAATTTCAGTCTCAAGCATGGGATTGGGAAGCAGTTATAGCAGCCTTTAAAATAAATAGGGCTACATACACATGTGACCACACTTTTTTAGGGTTTGGTTCAATCTGGGCTATTTAGCACAGTCCATATTTATTTAGTTCAGGTAAGTTTCCTGGTGTGTTTATTCTCCACCTTCTTGGCTACTCCAGCTGGTTTTACTTTAGTTTCATCTCTTTTATATATATATATATATATTTATATATATATATATATATATATATATATATATATAAAATCTCACACACTCGTCACTAGTTCAAGTTTTGCATAAATTACATCTTTTTCTTCAAGAGACTCAATAATAAAATGAATTTATTTTCAGAAGTTATACTTTCCTTAAAAGACATGATGTAAATTTATTTTGTATGTGTTTGGTTATACAATTGGATAATCTTTTGTTAAATTAACACATGTTAGGTATTAATACCACTGTGTGTATGTCTATACACAACTCAAATGGACTCTCCCATCATTTTTGATATAGGGTCCAGCAGTTCAATTCTTAGAACTGAACAACTACTCACACATATGAGTTGATTACAGTGAAGAAGGCATACTGTGCTACAAGGTCTCTAAACGACCCTCTATTTGGAGTTGTCCTCCTCCTAGACTGGTTGCCAATCAAAACTAGAGAGCTCAGTCTACCCTACTATTTAACTCATAGCTAGGGGAAACATGGACACACACACACACACACACACACACACACCCCTCACGAAATGCAATATTGGCAGAATTGAGATTTTCCTGATGCAGTCACAACTTCACTGGGCTGGTCATATTGTAAGGATGAGTGACAACAGAATACTTATGGTCCTATTGTATAGCCAGCTTGACAGTGGACAAAGGACTGTTGGACAGGCATGGCTCAGGTATAAAGACAAGCTAAAGAGTACCCTCTCAGCTGTCAGTGCTTCACATTAATTTCAAGCAAGCTGCCCTAGATAGAAATAACTGGAGATATTTGTGCCAGAGTGGTATCAGAAATTACTAAATCAGTCGTATTAACTGGCTAAGAGACAAAAGACAACAGCAAAAAGTATCAGCAAAAAGTATCAGCAAATATTCCTATGTATAGAGATCCTTTCTGTTGCACAATATATGAACTTGTGTCCAGGTTACTAGTAGGATTAAAGTGTCCTGGTTACAACACAAACATAACAAATGAAGGAAGTTGTTGGATCCTCATATATCAAAACCAACGGGATTGTCTATATGTGTGTATGTGATTATTTATATGTGTGTGTGGTACTTATTGGAACACGCTCAATATCAGTAATAGAACTAACATACTTAATTACAAACTCACATCCATAGAACCAAGTGTGCACACACATGCAGTTTAAAAAAAAAAAAAAAAAAAAAAATCAACTTTTTTTCGGTTTCATCTTCACATTGTGAAAGCGTATTGAAATTTTTTTACGAAATCAAAATCATTCAGGTTTAAGTGCTATCACTATTGAAAAAGAGTTTCAGATGTTAATAAAATTAACTACTTTATACCTTTCTAAGAAAAAAAGATTGAACAAAATATGTTAAAAACATTTAACTGACTAGTTTTAGGAAATAAATGTGAAATCTATTTGTTTACAAAAGAAATGAAGAAAAAAAAAGGAAATGTCTGAAATCTTTTTCAAAAAAAAAAAAAAAAAAAACTTACAGCGGTAAAATTAACAAAATAGCAAGTAAAAAAAAAAAAAAAAAAAAAAATAGTTGCCAGTTTCATCTTAAAGTTGGATTTTATGTAAGGAAGAGTAATAATTGTTTTCTAGTAAGCCACTACACCAATCACAAAATAAAGTTGTTGTAAACAAGAAAAATGAATGAAGATATATATATATATATATTTTTATATATATATATATATAAACAAATTTATTTTTATCTAGGGAATACAGATATTAAGAATAATTAAAATAGATCTTAATTTCACTTTTAAAATGTGTATAATTTCCAGATATGCAAGTCTGTTCAGAAAATTATGTTTTCTACAAATAAAATTGTTTCTATCTAGTGAATACACCTAAAATTAGATATTAAAAAAATAAAGTAAGTTTTAATCTCAGTTTTAAAATGTGTAGTATTTCTTTTCAAAACTGCAAGGTTTTTTTGTTTTTTTTAAACACAAAATAAAAATTCTTTTTTAGCCACTCGTGTTCAGTGGGTATTCTGCCTATAAAATTCTTCTTCTAAACAAGGAAAATTCATTCATTTTTTTTTTTTTTTTTTTTTTACAAACTTTTATCTGGTTTTATCTGGTAAATAAAACATTTAAGTAAGATTACATTAAAATGATTAAAATAGTTTCTAATTTCAGTTTTAAAATGGGCATCTAAAAAAGAACAGGTGATACTCAGATTTGGAAACGTATACATTCTAAAAATGAAATTAAAAGCTTTTAATTATTTTTAATATTTAATTTTAGGTGTATTTGCTAGATAAAACATTTATTTAGGGGGAAAAAATAACTCTTTGATTTTCCTTGTTTAAAAGAAATTTATTTGCAAAACCCCAATAACAGTTGACTGGCATATCAGAAAAGAATTGCTGTATTTATTTATTTATCTTTTCTTTTTTTTTTTTTTTTTTTTTTTTTTTTTGCTTACTTTATAATTTTTGAAGGAATTCGCTTCCTCGGGTCAGAAAAGAAATCAACATCTTCCTGGTTGTAGTTTAAGGTGTCTTCTAATTGAGTGTACAGTTTCAAGAATATTGATAAAGATTCATCACATTGATTGTGCAAAACTTTAAAGTAACCTGTAAAATTTACTCTGAGGGAGGGGGGTGGAATCATATTTCGCATTTTTGGCTGGTTGAAGTGCAGTGGTAAAAAAAAAAAAAAAAAAAATTAAATTAATAAAATCACATACAAATTACATATTTAGAAAGATTATTTTATTTTCTTTCCAGCCATATGAATATTTTTAAGATTGGACCAGAAATACATGAGGATTTGCAAATTGAACAGACTGAGTTGCAAATTTATCAATTTAAAACAAAATCAGACAGACTGGAAATTACACAAGAAAATGAATGGCTTCCTTAGAAAACAAAAATACTAAAATTAAAAACCGAATCAAAAACCATGGTATCAAGGGAAAAAAAAAAAAAAAAAAATGCATAACATAAATTGGAAACATAAATTTATATAATATATATATATATATATATATATATATATTTATATATATATATATATATATATTTATATTATTACGAGGATGCATTTCTATAAGAAGGATTCCACTGAGTTCTACTTGTTATTACCAAAAAGTTTTCATTCATGAAGTAGTTGTAAAAAGAGAAATTAGAAATAGAATGTTTGGAAGATTCTAGATCATTCTAGTATATTCAAGAAAAATCTAGATGATTAGAAACATCTAGAAATATGCAAATTAGGTGTTAGCCCCTATAAAATGGGATTTTGGAAAAGGGTTGTCAGTTGATGAATGGGAATTTCTGCCGTTATCAACTCCGCTTTTGATTCGGGAGGACTATTATATCCAGCGAAAGAATCTCTAAAAAGTTGCCGACCAACCAAAACCCAAAAAGAATTTCATGGAACAGATTTGGTAAATAGAATTTTGACTAATTTTCATTGACCAAACTAAAATTAATATTTATTTACACACCTTTGTGGATTTCCAAATATAGCACTTAGATTACTTCACTAGACCTAAAGTGATAAAGATATTTGATTCCCTTTCCTTCTCCCTCGTAACACTCCGCCAGTAACTGTGTTTTCTGTTTTGTAGGCCACAATTGTTTATCTTATATATATTTTATGTTGTGTTTTAGTAAATTAAATACTTGTTTGTGATTTAGCTGTGTTTTGGTAAATCATTTTTTTTTTCCTTTGTTACAATTATCAACACGTAACAATATACACACAAAAAATATACCAGAATTTCTTTTATCATATTTTATTTCCTGATGAAGCTTTAATAATAGTGAAATATGTTAATTTATTTATGTTTTATATTTGTTCTTTATCCAATCATTGTTAGATTCCAGTCTATATCTCACACACACACACTTCTAAAATTAAAATGTACTTAAAAAAAAAAAAAAAAAAAAAAACACACACACACTTTTACTCCCTGAAGATCCATAGAAGAAACTCTGGTAGCAGAAAGGTTCAGATTTGTTTTTATCTACATTTCAGAAAAGATTAAATTGCTCTGTATTTTCTCTTAAATGTACATTAAGCACTTTTTTTTTTTTAAGTTGTATAATCATTTCTTTCAAAACAGCAAGCCATTTCCATTTCATTTTGTGACAAATCTCAATACAGAGATAAATAAGTATTAAAATTCCTCACAAATAGAGAGAGTTTAATAACTTCTGCCACCTGTGGGGAATGAATTAATATTTTCAGCTACAAGACCAGCAACTCACAGCCACACAAAGTACATTTTGTTTCTACAGTACAATCTCTGAAATAAGATTTTTTATTTTTATTTTTAATGGTTTTCCATTTTACACAGCTGGATGACAGAAAATGTTGATGTGCATACCTTTCTTTGATAGTAACAATGTACCGGTCTGCTGGTACATGGCTACAATTTCCCTAAGTACTAAAACTGTAGAATGCTTATCACTCCTTGCACACACTTCTACAACAATTTAGTTTTTTGCTTGATTACTCAGTGCAAGCAGCATTCTATCAAGCATTCTGGTAACTATTGCTCTCAATTATGTCTAAATAGCTGATATCATCAGCTTCTTTAAAATGCTATACCCCTTCAGAATGTAAATAATCAGTCCACCACAGATACCTTTTTTTCCCCAAAAAACTTTTAATGCATCTAAAACAAAACTGCTTTCATTTAATCACAATAGAGAACCTTTTCTGCCTGCCATCAGCATGGTGGATACTAAGCTCCATGAGAGCAACACTTTGCACCATCTTGGGCTCACATTTTCCACCAACATGAAGTAGGACAATTATATTGAAGCAATTGCTAGGTCTACAATGAAAAAGTATATTCATCCATGAATTGAATACTGCTGCTGTATCTGGTCTGGTACTCCTACTATATATCTCAAGATTCTTGACAAAATTCAAAGAAAGATCTGTAAAATAATTGGTCCTGACCTGGCATCTTGAATTTAGTCACTTTCTTACCAATGTAATGTGGATTCACTATCTTTTCTACAAATATTTTCATGGCAATTGTTCTGATGAGCTTTCCTCCTTGGTGCCTCAACTGCATGAATTTAAGCATGTTACTAGATTAGTAGTTAGGTCTATCCCACTATTTAACCCATATCTGGTCATATTAATGTTTACTGTAGAAAATTAAGCTGTTTTAATTTTAAAGTATTTCTTTCATCTAAAAGTACTAGATTGGCAGTTAGGTTTTATTTTACTGTTGAAATTGCTAGATGTAACAATAAGTTTTATGCTAACAATTTCTCTTTCACTTTTTGCTTGTGGAACTCTTTCAGATTCTTGCTTTCCAATCAACTTTCATCTTCAAAAATTTAAATGCAATGCCAATTGTCACCTTCAATCTCCTTGAATCTTGTTCTTAACAAGGATTTTTCTCACATTCTTTAACTCCATTGTGTCTTAGTGGCTTTATCACCTTGCTTGGAGTGAAATGATTTAAAAACAAAAACTCATACTTATTTCTACACTTAAATTATTCTATAACCATTAAGTTAGCAGGTTTTATTGGAAATATGCCTTTGTCGAGGTTTGAACTCTTATCCTTGGGAATTTGTCTTTCCATGACAATTAGGTACATAAAACTAAAATTCTCTTCACCAATGAAACCTTAACCTTCACATGAAAATTTAAGAAATTTAATCAAAGAAATTTCATTGAATAATTTAACAATTTTCTCATTAGAAATTTATAAAATCTCTTTACAAAACATAATATCCAAATACACTAACAATTTGTGCACAAGCAAAACCTACATTTGTTCCAATTTTGGGGAGGTGAATTTGCATCAAGCAATGAAAATTATCAATCAGAATTATTACAATGAGTTCCCATCATTTCAGATGGTCCATCAATGCTTATAGAAATGTTTTGAAAAACAAATTTTATAATATCAAAACAATTAAGGGTGATAAAAATAAGCATTTTCTATTTGTTTCACACAATTACATTATAACTAAACTATTTCATCCAAAAACATTTATTCAATATCAGATTTTGTTTTTCAATTTTTTCCAAAGCAATGTAAACTTCAATGTTTCTGTTAAGATCCGCATTTGCATAAAAATCCTGGGTGACTTCAACAAGTTTAAATCATCCAAGTTCTTTTATGATTTCTTTAACCTGCTGATTGGTTGGTTTTACCCATATTCATCCACTTCTGTTAGTCAATGAAATTAACTATTTGCTTGAAATGATGTTAAAACATCATGTTTGCTATTTTTATATTTATATTCACACAAAATACAAATAAACTGACTGATTTTCTTCAGATATTTAAGATATCCTCTTCCTTATACTGAAGAATTATATTCAGTAATCAATGTTTTTCAGTTGAAATCCAAGTTAACGTTGATAGAATTAGCAGTTACATCTCCAACTAAAAATTGCACTGTCTCACCTTTAGAAACAGTATCTCTTTGCCATTGCTCTGCTAAGCCGATGTATAATATGATACAAAACAACACCATGTCACTGTATGCACCATTTTTTACCACATACCAGCACTCCAAATGTTGGATTTTTTGGGGGTCAGGATTTACTCATCTAATGCTTACAGCACCCAATGTTCCCAAGTAGTCCACTAAGTACTGACCAATGATGAGTAAACAAGAACTGGTACTTTCAATCTGATTTAACCGTAAACAAATGTATCCTCATTGGCATTTACTTGGAAAATGCAAGAGAAACAGATACATTATCACTTCACAATGTCTCTTACTCCAACAGATACATTATCACTTCACAATGTCTCTTACTCCAGGAACCTGAAAAGTGACAATATTTTTTGTGGGGGAGGGGGTATTGCTTATGAGCCAATGTCAAATAACATCAACACAAGAGATGTTAAACAGAATTACATAATTGTACAATTCACTAAAGAAAGAAAAGCCAATGTATTTTATCTATTAATCAAAATGATACTTTTATATAAAATTAAACCAATCCTCATTGCAAAACAGTAAATATGGTAGAGTGTATTCAAATCAACCTAAGAAAAAAAAATTACATATGGGTTATATTATTAGAGCAGCCAAAAGAAAGACACTTAAGCCAATTAACATTCAGCAGAGACAACATAAGTAAGATAGTAAGTCAACCTTTGTAATCATTCTAGCATCTTTTGGAGTTTCAAACGGATGATTTGTCTCAGTCTGGAAATTGTCTAACCAAATCTTTTATGCGAACTATCTATAGAAAAGAATTTCCATAATTTGGTGAGCAATTTAGAATATTGGTCATTCAAATCTTAAGTGTGAGGGTAGTGGAAATTCTGTCCTAAAGCTGTTAAGTTGCAATCCCTCCATTCAAAATAAAAAAAAAAAAAAAAAAAAAAACTGTACATTATATAATAATTATATTGAAACTGTATTTATCCAATATATATATATTATGGAAATATAGTCATCTAAAATAAGAAAAGATTACCCATGACAAATAATGAGGATTTATTTATAAAGATCTAAGGACACAATAATAAAAGTTCTCAAATACCTGGGGACAGTTCACAAGGTAAATAAATTGGCTATTAATCTCTGATGTAAAAGTCAGGAAAGTGTTATAGAGTGATTTCACAGTGGAGAAGTCGGTCCTAAAACAGGTTCGACATACAAAATGTTAGGAACTTCATATAATACGTATGACACAGTAATCTAGTTGTGGTCGGTGATACTTTTAGTATTCAAGTAACGGTCGTTCGACAGGAGGAAAAAGATGAAAAGCAAGGAGATAATTTATGATTAAAGAAAAAAGGAAAAGACAACTCACCTCTCTGATTTCAGAGCATAT
>CAHIKZ030002357.1:205000-220000 GCA_903632075.3 Acanthosepion pharaonis
GAGAGAGAGCGAAGGGAAACAGAGAGAGAGAGAGAGAGGAAGGGAAACAGAGAGAGAGAGAGAGAGCGAAGGGAAAACAGAGAGAGAGAGAGAGCGGGAAGGGAACAGAGAGAGAGAGAGAGCGAAGGGAAACAGAGAGAGAGGGAGAGAGCGAAGGGAAGCAGAGAGAGAGAGAGAGCGAAGGGAAGCAGAGAGAGAGAGAGAGAGCAAAGGAAGTAGAGAGAGAGAGAGAGCGAAGGGAAGCACAGAGAGAGAGAGAGAGCGAAAGGGAAGCAGAGAGAGAGAGAGAGAGCGAAAGGGAAGCACAGAGAGAGAGAGAGAGCAAAGGGGAAGCAGAGAGAGAGAGAGAGAAGGGAAGAGAGAGAGAGAGAGTAGAGAGAGAGAGAGCGAAGGGAAGTAGAGAGAGAGAGAGAAGGGAAGAGAGAGAGAGAGGAAGGGGAAGTAGAGAGAGAGAGAGCGAAGGGAAGCAGAGAGAGAGAGAAAGGAAGGAAGCAGAGAGAGAGAGCGAAGGGAAGGAGAGAGAGAGAGAGCGAAGGGGAAGAGAGAGAGAGAGCTAAAAGGGAAGCAGAGAGAGAGAGAGCGAAGGGAAGCAGAGAGAGAGAGAGAGAGAGAGCCAAAGGGAAGCAGAGAGAGAGAGAGAGAGGAAAAGGGGAAGAGAGAGAGAGAGAAAGGGAAGCAGAGAGAGAGAGAGAGAGAGAGAGAAGGGAAGCAGGAGAGAGAGAGAGAGAGCTAAAGGGAAGCAGAGAGAGAGAGAGAGAGAAGGGGAAGTAGAGAGAGAGAGAGGGAAGAAGCAGAGAGAGAGAGAGCGAAAGGAAGTAGAGAGAGAGAGAGAGCGAAAAGGGAAGTAGAGAGAGAGAGAGAGCGAAGGGAAGCAGAGAGAGAGAGAGAGAGAAAGGGGAAGCAGAGAGAGAGAGAG
The DNA here is from genome assembly GCA_903632075.3 of Acanthosepion pharaonis. NCBI lineage: Eukaryota > Metazoa > Mollusca > Cephalopoda > Sepiida > Sepiidae > Acanthosepion > Acanthosepion pharaonis. Next base: position 205,917 of record CAHIKZ030002357.1, read on the forward strand.
AGCGAAGGGAAGCACAGAGAGAGAGAGGAGCAAAGGGAAGCACAGAGAGAGAGAGAGAGCGAAGGGAACACAGAGAGAGAGAGAGAGCCGAAGGGAAGCACAGAGAGAGAGAGAGAGCGAAGGGAAGCACAGAGAGAGAGAGATGGAAGTGGGAAGAGAGAGAGAGAGAGAGCGAAAGGGAAGCAGAGAGAGAGAGAGAGAGCGAAAGGAAGCACAGAGAGAGAGAGAGGGAAGGGAACAGAGAGAGAGAGAGCTTAAAGGGAAGCACAGAGAGAGAGAGAGAGCGAAGGGAAGCACAGAGAGAGAGAGAGCAAAGGGAAGCACAGAGAGAGAGAGAGCGAAGGGAAGCACAGAGAGAGAGAAGGGAGAGAGAAGGGAAGCAGAGAGAGAGAGAGAGCGAAAGGGAAGCAGAGAGAGAGAGAGCGAAAGGGAAGCAGAGAGAGAGAGAGCGAAAGGGAAGCAGAGAGAGAGAGAGCGAAAGGGAAGCAGAGAGAGAGAGAGAGAGCAAAAGGAAGAGAGAGAGAGAGCGAAGGGAAGAAGAGAGAGAGAGAGAGAGCGAAGGGAAGTAGAGAGAGAGAGAGAGCTAAAGGGAAGAGAGAGAGAGAGAGAGCAAAGGGAAGCAGAGAGAGAGAGAGAGAGCGAAAAGGAAGTAGAGAGAGAGAGAGAGAGCGAAGGAAGCAGAGAGAGAGAGAGAGAGAGAGAGCGAAGGGAAGCAGAGAGAGAGAGAGAGAGCGAAAGGGAAGCAGAGAGAGAGAGAGAGAGAAAGGGAAGCAGAGAGAGAGAGAGCGAAAGGGAAGCAGAGAGAGAGAGAGAGGGAAAAGGGAAGTAGAGAGAGAGAGCGAAGGAAGCAGAGAGAGAGAGAGAAGGAAGCAGAGAGAGAGAGAGAGCGAAAGGGAAGCAGAGAGAGAGAGAGCGAAAGGGAAGCAGAGAGAGGGGAGAGCAGAGAAGGGAAGGCAGAGAGAGAGAGAGCGAAGGAAGCAGAGAGGGAGAGAGCGAAGGGAAGCAGAGAGAGAGAAAAAGCGAAGGGAAGCAGAGAGAGAGAGAGCGAAAGGGAAGCAGAGAGAGAGAGCGAAAAAAGAGAGGAAGCAGAGAGAGAGCAGAGAGAGAGAGGGAAGCAGAGAGAGAGAGAAGAAAAGGAAAAGAGAGAGAGAGAAAAGAGAAAGAGAAAAAAAGAAAAAGAAGTTGGAGAAAAAGGTGAAGTGCAGGGAAGGGAAAAACGGAGAAGGGAGAAATGTGGAGAAGAAGTGCGGAAAGTGGTAAGGAGAAAATGCAGAAAGGGAGGGAAAGTGAGGGGTGAGCGGAAATGGAGAAGGTAAATTTTTTTTTTTATAAAGATTCTTCTCCAATTCTTTGCAGTGATATAAATGTATTAAATTACAGCATTAAGAACCCAAGAATCATGGTTTTCTCATTTTTGTTAGGGGTGACAGGTACAGCGACCCTTCAAAAGGCAGAAGGGGCCAATTGTATATATAAACCATAATTTATTTTTTTTTTACATTTGCACAAGAGACATGCAAATGTTATCTTTGTACAACTGACAGTAGGAAACCTAAGATTAATTCAGACTTATATATCTAAAGTAAACCGTCTTTCATTGAACATAAAATCTCAAGATCCAAGTTTGAAACCTGAATTTTACATATTTAACTTTTAGCAGTCTGTAAGTAGTTGACTTCATTTGTCAAACAATTTGTACAGCCACTACATGCAACTCTGATCATCAGATAATAGTGTGGTTGAATTTTGCATGAATGTTGTCATATCCTCCTATGGCAACAGGAAAATGACTAACAAAATTGATGATACTACTTCAGTTATCTGACCACTTATACTCAATGAATGAAATACTTAGGAATATTGCAGAATGCTAAAAGATTAAATCCTTCCTGCCAAAAACAAGAGATTCATCTTAGATAGGCTTAGACATCCTCTGAGAGATATAAGCTATCAGAGTTTTGGAGTTTAAAGAGTGTTGGTTCACATAAGCACTTTTTATTAAAAACACACACACACAAAGTGATAATAAAACTTTCCCGATTTAAGGCATTTACATTTTAGTCGTCAAAGATGATGCTAACCATGGTTAGTGTCATCTTAGACAATGAAAATCGAAATGCAATGTTATCTTCTGTCTTAATTCCTGTTCTTTTATTTAGGAGTTTTTTTTTCCTCATTGTCTCACACTCAGTAACCACTTGCATCTTAGTGACTTTATTGCCTTGCTCAGAGTGAGACATTAAATAAATCTATTGAAACCCAAAGATATGACAAATTTTCAAAACACTGTATAAATTTCCTATTTCAGAACTGTGTACAAGAACAAAATCAAGTGAAAACCAGCAAATGGCTAGTACAAAGTTGCTCATATGAACAGTCTTATTCTTAAATGTGAGGCTATATAATTCTTTTCAGTGATGAGACACCAGAACATTATACTTGTACAAGTCCAACAGGTTAGATATTCTTGAACTGTCAGAAATGGTTATATAACTGTCACTAAAAACCAACTCAGAACAATAAAAGAAATAAAAATCATACTTATTATAAAACCCAGGTTGTGTGTGTGTGTGTGTACGTTTATATATTGGATCGGATTTCCTACATTTTTCAACCGATTTCAACAAAACTTCACAGGACTATATAAAATTACCTTGCGGTGGTTCTGACAGTGCCAAAAATTGAAAAAACAATTGTTTTTGCACGAAATCAATTTGAAAACACAATTAAGAGGCATCACGAGAATGAAAGGGGGACAACTCATATCAAGTTATACTTATTATAAAAACCCAGGTTGTGTGTGTGTGTTCCTTTATATATGGGATCGGATTTCCTACACTTTTCAACCAATTTCAACAAAACTTCACTTCTTTTTTTTTTTGGCAGGTAGTGTTTCTTATTGTCTTGCACACCTTTTTCTTTATTTTTACATTCAGAATGCTTTAAAAATTCCATTTACAAGACAATTGTTTATAATAAAATTCTATTCAATCGGTAGACTCATAACGATTGAAAACAATGTTTTTGTTTCAGTTTGGGTTTGACCAATTCGTAAAAAAAAAAAAAAAAACAAAACAAAAAAAAACAACTAATTGAGACGTGTGTCCGTCAACCTTAAACAATAATCTTTGTCAATTTTATTTTTCAGTCTTTATGATGGTCGATACTTGATCTATCTCTTACTGTTACATCCCCAGGCAACGCCGGGCTCTACTGCTAGTTATGAATAGAATCTGCTCGATAGTCAAGTTACCCCACTCATGCTAATTGTAAGGGGTAAGGCCAACATTTCGAATCATTGAAAAAGCAAGAGAAACTCTTAAAGAAAAATGATACAAAAATCCTATCTCTTTACAACATTTGACCTTGTGCTAGATTGACCTTAGTAAATATCTATAAAGATTGTTACTTAAGGTCTAAATGAAGTCAAAGTAATGGGAATGAAAACCTGTAATAAGAGTAGTGTGTGTGTGTGTGTGTGTGTGTGTAAGGCACGGTGGAACAGCGGATAGCAGCTTGGATTGAGGAATCAGAGAGCCAAGTTTGAATTCCAGTCAAATCCATGACATTCGCATGTATTAATATCCATGAGAAAGGATTTAATCCTCTTCTCCCTCCAGCTATGTGTAAATAGCAGGATAGACTGGGTTCTATAGTGTTGGATGGGAAATGGACTAGAAAGACAACTCTGAATTCAAAACCTGCAGAGGGTCATTTGGGGACATTGTGGCACAGTGCACCAGATCTCTGTATTTGGCCCTTCAAAAAGAGTGCTTAGTTCTGCACAAAACCTTCACCACTATAATTAAATCTTATGTGCTGGTGTCTGGACTGCCAGTTCCTTGGAACTGAGTTGCTTGACCCTCATGCGTTGAATGTGTACAGGAGAGTCCACTATATATATATATATATATATATATAAAGGAATTAACGGATTTTATTTACAACCCAATGCCAACATGATTTCTTAACACTCCAAAAGTTATTTTAGTGGATGTCCATGTTTGAGTATATTCCTCTTTGTTTTGTTATTTTTAAGTTCTTTTTTGTTTTGTTTTTTAAAAAGTGTCTGAATTATATCCCACAACCTGCACATATGAAAGGGGAAAAAAAAAAAAAAAGTTAGACATGGCATACAGGAAAGTACATTTTTTAAGCCTCTAAAACACAGGCCAGTAGACATAATTGATGGTGTCTTAAAAAAAATAAAATAATGAGAGTTTTAACTATAACATGGCTATCCACTAAATAACATTTGGAGTGATAGATAGAATATCTATGCATATATAACAGGCAGTTGTCAGTGTGTGTCTGGTTAAAACTAAAAAACAAATGTAAATATATATCCAGATCCATTATCATCTAAGCCAGCTTTTTTGTAAAAAAAATTATTGTATGATTTGTATTCACAAAGATATTTTAAAATTAAAAAGCATTAGAATGCATTTGAAATTCACAGAATTAAAAAGTAAAAACGAATGGCGATAATTCTTATTCCTAATTAGGATTACTGTTCGTTTTTACTTTATAATTCTGCTGATATTTTTATGTATGTATTTTTTAAAATGTCTATTCTCTTGAACTTATTTTTACATCCATAGTAACTTAAAAAAAAAAAAAAAAATGAATATTAAAACAAAGTAAATTTAAAAGAATATTAAATACAATAATTTGAAAAATGTTTAATATTTATTTATTCAAATATATGAGAGAGAGAGAGTGTGTGCGTCTAAAACATCTAAATAAAGTAAATAACTAAATTAAGACATTTAATCATTTTTTTTTAAAGCAAAAACTATAGCAAGCTTTACTCCTCGAAAAACAATTATTTACTATTTGAGAATTTAGATTTTTAAGTAAATAAAGTTTTACTTTTAAACATTACATTAAAGTAGTAAACATTACTCCATAAATGAATTTAATTACTATTTTGAAAGAGAGTAGAAGTAATATACTTTGAGAATTTAGTTTTGAAAATAAATTATGTTTACATTTCAAGTTACATTTGTATTTGAAAAAATAAAAATTAGGAGAAAGACACGAGTTGTAGTCAACTTCAGTCTTGTTGAATATTTGTTTTATGAATGTAACTATATTTTATTTAAAGTGTCTTTTTGAATAAAATATGGAGCTGCTCAGAAAGCATGCTATTGGTAGTGTGGCATTTTGCTAAATTTAGTTATTTTGAAACAAACCAAAAAAAAATAAATGAACATTATTTTTTAAAGATTGTATAAACAATTATTTTCCATAAGATGGCTGAAAAATATAAATAAATTGTCAATAATAAACTATTATTCAAAGATCTTCCAAGCAATGCCAGGTATCCACCATTAGTAATAAAATATGTAGAATTCAAACAGCACAGAGAACCAGACTTTTACTTAAACCCTAGAAGATATCACAAATACATATTCAAGTATATTACTTTGAAGGAAACTTGGGAAATTAAATATCGAAGTGAATAATTTTTAATTTCTCCTCTCCATTGTCAGATTCATCAAAGCTTTGAATATTAACTTATTACTTTCAAGAAATAGTTGAAATTAAACATTAAGATGAATCATTCCCCAATGCCACCATCGCACACTCACTCGGTGAATTAAGTGCATGACCGATTTTTACATATTTATGTGCATGTGCAGTGGACTAATAATTAACTATGCAAAAAAAAATGAAAACAGTTCAAAGTTCAAATTCCAGCTGTGACCATGTTTAACTCAATTTTCTGGAGAAAGGCATTAAATCGATCTTTTTTTTCTCCACCCTGGCTATGGAGTAAATAACAGGGCAGACTAGGTTACCAAACAAGACTTAAAACCCAAAGAATGATAACTTTGAATTTAAAAATCATAGGAAAGGCAATACGGAACCATTCCACTATGCAGGATGTGATGGGTAAATTACCACCATTTTATATTTTTTTTTTATTTCATGCATGCGTGTTTTCGATTTTGTCAACTGCACAGTATAGTAGGGGTCAGTCGGGCACCATCTGTGAGAAAAAGAGCACCATGACGCAATTCATTCCGCCAAAAATTTGGAAACAGCATGCTATACTGCTTGGCATTTACACCTGGAGCTCCAATATAAACATTTCAGTATATTTGGGTGTCACTGGGAACAGTGGAAAGAATTCAGAAAGAGTTGGATGAGTCTAATGGTGATTACAAACATGTTTGGAGTGATCACGATTGAAGGTGATATTATGCCTCCATTCATCTTCCTACAGGGCCTCAGACTCACAGATCTACATCAAGTGCATTGAAGGAGTAGTGCTGCCCTGGCTCAAGCAGGTGGTTGCTGGAAGACCCTATGTCTGGCAACAGGACTCTGTACTATGCCATACAAGCAGGAGAACACAGTCATGGCTGTCAGACAATTTCAGCAACCATATCACCCTTTGCATTTGGCCATCTAACTCCCCCAGACCCCAACCCTCTTGATTATTATGTGTAGGGCGCAGTTGAGCAAGAGATCAACAAAACTCCTTGTAACACCAAAGATGAACTGAAGGCAAGGATTATGTCAGCATTCACCAACTTAAACAAGGAGACTCTCCAGAAGAACCAATGGTTTAAGCCAATGGCAATTAAATTGAATAAATTTACTCTTTAGTATTTCAAGATATTTTTTTATGTAATTTTAGTGAATATATTTGTTAAAATGAAATCTCAGTGTTATTTTCATTTTTGTGTAATTTAGATGACAATTTATCTATCGCACCCTGAACATCTGCCAAGAACAATCCTAGCAATGACATCCTAAAGAGACATGGTACTCAAGGCGGGAGAAAGTACAAGATCATGTAGTGACGGTATCAATTATTGAAATCTGGCAAAGGAGCTACTGCTGTATTTACCAGTGGGTATATAGATGTGTGCATCATTTGTTTACTTGGATGTAGGTGTTAAAAGTTTGCATGTATGGGCATTATCTTTCATGTCTGTACCTGTGTGTACACAGCTGCACCAGTTTTTATAAGCCGGATGTTCAAGTCAAATCTGCTCACACTGATACTACTAATAATTCCAACTAACCATGGGTTTTACTCTTCCCTGCTGACAGGATGTCTACATAGATCCTCCCCCCCCAAGAAGATCAGCATTGAACCCATTGACAGCATTAAGATAATATTACTTTGAGCAATATAACATTTAATAAAGTATATGAAAGCTCATGGCTTTGTTTATTTTAGATGCTGACAGGACTACAGCTAAATTTACCATAAAAATATTAGGTTAATAGCATGTTAGGTCATGTGATCAAGGTGCTATAGAAACTATTTCAGGTAAACAACAGAAATGGGTTAATGTTTTCTATTACTAAAAAGTGAATTTTGTTTGCTTTACAAAATGCTTTTCAAGACACTGCAAAATCTTGTTTTAAAAAAAAAAAAAAAAAAAATATCTGGAGACGGTGTTCAATTCTCAAAAACAGAACATAATTTATAATAAATAAATAATGTCTTATTCATCGAAGGATTTTTGCTCGAACCTGCTAAACGGGTTTTGGCTAATGACTCAAATACAAGGTGGCTGGCTCATCACTCAGCTATGTTTAAAAACAAATCTAACAATGTATAAAAACTAAATCAAAATCTTATGTAAACTGATATTTTGTTAAGAAAAAAAAAAAAAAAAAAAAAAGGAAGTAAAAACTTTTCTCCTGACACCTAGATACTTCAAACTGAAATGTATCCAACAAAAATAAGAAAAAAGAAATTAAAGTGTGTGTGTGTGTGTGTGTTGGTATCTAAGTAAACAATGTGGACATAGAAATCCACATTACATAATTACCAATGTTTCACAGCTGAAGTGATCATCAAACCATAAAATCATGATCATTGTACAGAGTCTTACACACACATTGTATAATTCCTTATTACTATAAATGTCATTTTTAATGGGGATGTGTTTGAGTTGACATTCATTTTTTTTTTTTTCAGCATACATTGAAATTAACAACAACCAGCCTAGATCAAGAATTATTATTAACCAAACAATGTCGACATTTTCATATATGTTAGCAATATATAATTTGAGCTTTAACTCATGCTTAACCTTATTAAAAATATAGTTAACTTGTTTTGAAGAGGTTTGGTTTTACTATACAATTAGAACAAATGCAATTTTTTTTATCTAAATAACAGCAAATGATGTCTGTCCATGTGTCTGAAAGCCCACTAACTCAGACCACACTTGCTCAACATAGACATATACCTTTTTGCAATTAGGATGATCCTTTGATTGAAAATATGCCCTTCACCAGCATTGGGATTTGTGCCCGGATGAGAAAGGAACAGTTAAATATTCAATCCTTTCCAGCTTCCACAAAAGCATTTTTTGTTCTTAAATTCCCAATGTTAATTCTTTCTTGATTGTTCTTTAATTTTTGGGGGAACTGTATAGGGTTTTTTTGTTTTGTTTTCTGTTAATCATCTCATCACAAGCAAGGCAATAAAGTCACTGAGCTGCAAGGGGTTACTGAGTGTTAGAGACTATGAGAAAAATATACTATTAAGGAGAGAGAACAATAAAAGAAAAAGAATTAAAAGATAATTGATATTGTATTTAAATTTTTGAAGATCAAAGTTGACAGGGATGCAATAAGCTGAAAGACAGTTCCACAAGCGAGAAGTGCAACAGAAGAAACCGTTAGAGAACTTAGGGTTACATCTAGCCATTTCTACTGTAAAATGATGAGACCATGCCACGTTCACTTAAATTCATAAAGTCTAAGTACCATAGATGAAAGTAATATTTATTTTGCAAATACAAAAATGTGCCAGAAAGGTGAATAGGAGAAGGCTGGTCTTTAATCTGTCTTACTTTAAACTTAACTAGCCACAAAACATGCCACAGTATTCCTTACACCAAAACACACCATATCTCAAAGTCTCTATGAGAGTCCTAACTAGTTCCCATATGTACAATTTGCCTGGATAATGTTAAAAAACAAAATGAAACCCCAATGAATATTTACAATGATTACAATAGAGTAAAGTTCATCAGAACAATTACCATGAAAGTATTTATAAAAATGGTAGGGGTAAGTCACATAGTGGTGGTAATGTGAATCAGAGATAACAGGTCAGGATCAATAACATTGCAGATTCTAGTGTCCACATCACTCAATATCTTTTTCTCTTTTGAGGCTAGGGGTATTTTTCTTTTGTAAAATGTTTAAGTATCTGAAATTAGAAAACTAAATATCAATAACTATGTTGCTATCTATGATAAACAGCCTTCAGATTGTTTAATAAAATCTCCCAATTCCAAAGTAGTTATTTTAAATAGGTCAAATGTTTTCACAAAATTAGAATATTCACATTGATATTTTCTGATTGACATCCTTAAAAAAAAAAAAAAAAAAAAAATTGGAACCAAATTAAAGTATCACATGGTTATAGAATTCTTGCTGTTAGAACAGATTGCACTGCGGGGAAATATGATTCTATGTTTGCATGCTAAAGTCCACCATGAGGAGTGCCTTCAAAGATCAAAGAACTGAGTGTCCTCAGTAAAGGAGATCCACTAAAAATTATCCAGAGTTAAGACAGCCTATGGAAGCAACCTTTGACATTTTCTTTTCCAGCTGTCATACCAATAAGGTACTTTTTTTTTTTTTTTTTTTTTATATACAATGATGTTCACTCTGTACCAAGCCCAAGAGCCACTCAGAGTAGAGGGTTACAGAGCAAGAGGCACAGCTTATGCAGATAAGTGTAGAAGATAAGTTAACCCTAGACTTGAACAGGTTAAGATTGTAATGACAGGGAAGCAACATCTTAGGAGTCAGTTCCACAAAGCAGTTTATAGGAAGCTGCTGCTCGAGAGGAACTTACATCTCATCAGTGAGATATAAAGGGAATGAGGGTGGTTCTTTACAGTGTGTGGTATGATGGGTTTTAGATGTGAAAGTTAGAACTGGTGGAACTAAGGAGTGTAGTTAGTCTGAACACTTTCCATTAAAATAGAGCAGTGAAAGGCTACATCTGTGTGAAAGGGGTCATATGATGGAAAATAATTTGTCATTCCACAAGGACTCAAGAAATGCTTTTGGACTGTCAAAACTGGGAAGTGAACACTGTGCAGCTCCTTCCCATATATGGCAGCAGCACTCCATACTTTTAGAACATATATTAAGCGGTGCTGTGAAAATAATGCCCTTTATTTTTGTTATGTTGGCAGCAAAAATTTACCCCCCCCCCCCGGGGTCAATCATAAGTTGTTTTTACCCAGTTATAGATAGCAGATTAGTGACATGACATGAAAGTACACCTGAAGCAAAAGCATGTCATTGAACTCCTCTATAAGTAGGTGTTTTTTTTGGGGGGGGCAGTACCCACTGACATTTATCGACATTTGCTGAACATTTATAGATACCAAACAGCAAATGATAGCACAGTTCATGGAATGGGTAAGATGTTTCAGCAGTAGCAACAGCAATGTGTGACTAGACACATTCCCTGTGCCTCAGCAAAAGCTCTTCTGCATTGATGGCAAAAAAAAAAAAAAAAAAAAAAAACTATGTAGAAAAATAGTGTTTTGTAGCTGAAAACTTGCTCTATCCTATGGTGGTATTATGGTCCTTGGACAAGTTCTATAGTTCCTCATAGAAATAAATGCAAGGCATTACTTTCAGAGCACCTCTCGTATGTGCGAGTATGAGGTACAAAGATGCAAAAGCATAGTAGTTAAAATAAATAGAAAAGTAAGAAAGTATTGGTAGATATAGATCATTAAACCTACTTCAATAATTAAACTAATGGTTCTTTATAGTCATCTACTGTCAATCTTCAGAAGTAGGATTGACAAACTTAAACCATTGGGCCCACAAAAAACAAGAAAAATGAATAAAAAGTATCAGCACATTTTTTCCATTAGCACCACTATTAACTACTTTCACACCTCAATAATGTTTATCATTTCAAAAAGCAATGATTAGAATTTTAAAACAAACGTAAAGTGAATTTATACATTTTCTTTGTTCTTGAGAATTAACAAAAATAAACATTGTTTAATGGTTGGCAAAACATCAGCAAACTGGTAATCAATTCAGACTTTATTAAATGGTAAATAATCAGGATTTGCTTATAGTTGATTAAAATATTTTAATCAAGTAAATGTTTATAAATTATAAATAAAAAATTATTTTCATATTTATTTCTTTATAAACTGGTAAATGATAAATATTGCATTAGTTCCAATTGTATTAGTTTTTAGAATGTTGTAAATCTAAAATTATTCTAGTAAAAACAAAATAATGTTTAATATTTTTGTAAATTCTCAGGAACAAAAAAAATGTATAAATTCAATTTCATGTTTTATCAATAATCATAGTTTTTGAGAAGGAAAAAAAACAAACATTGACGAGTTCTCCATGGCATAGTGGATAAAGGCATTGGTTAGATCCAGTGACAGGACCCAAAGTGTGTGAGTTCAATACCCAATTAAGGCAGTGGAGAACTTTCAGAGGACAGTCTACCCCAGTGAGCAAAATAAAGGGTTCAGTTCGACATTCCAACCACCCGAAGAAGGCTGGAGCGTACAATGGCCAAAACATAATAAATATGGCGACAAAAATGAGGACAATAGTCCGAATAATGTAAATAATGAAGGTCCATGTTTGCTGGAGTATCTTTATTCAAATTTACAAAACCTGAAAGTTCCAATGTTGATAAAAAAAAAAAAAAATCAATTCCTGCTCAATATTATTTCTACAATAACTTCATTGAAAAATTCAAGTTAAATGTGGTTTTAAGTAAATTCTACTGTGATAAAGACTTAAACTTTTAGCATTCAACATGCGCAAAACTGACCCATAAAACTGAACCCATTGAACTGATCAATGTTCAAATCCCCAAAACCCACCCCATAATGTATGGCATCATCCCACATAAGGAAGGGAGTCAGGCAAATAGTGAAACTTTGACCACATGCTACTTTCAGTATCTCTACTTTGTTCACTTAGTGAAGAAAATTAAAGTTTTACAATTTCTTTCTTGTAATTCACCCATTTTATGTGAATGCATTTGTCTATATATATATATATATATATATATATATATATGTGTGTGTGTGTGTGTGTGTGCATGGTAAAGGGTTAAATTCCTTTTCTTGAATATTTTTATTCTTAAAAAGAAAAAAATTACAATTTCTATCAATTCAAAAGAAAAAAAAAAACCAGGATGGATTAGCTTGTTTCCAGAGGGCATTAGTGTGAAAATGAACATAAAATACTAAACCAGAATTCAAACTCAGCGCAACAATTCCAATGAATACAAGCTTTTTTATTGGAAACTCATTTGAGTAGATGGTCTGCTTATTTTAAATGGTATTTTATTTCATCTATTAGCTATCACACTCAAAAAAGTGTGCCCTCTATCAGGCTTTGAATAATGTCGAATTAAAGAGTAAAATCCATTAATTCTTTAAGAATTGCTTTGTTTACATTTTGGATACGAAACTGAGCAGTTATGATTTTCAAGAAAAAAAGTCAAAATATGCTTTAAAAGAAAATCTCGCTTGGTTGTGATGCTCTTCATAGCTGAGCAGTCAAATCACTTTGGATTAAACACCAGTTTCTCTTGCAAAGTGGGTACAGGTTCAAGTTCTGCCAGAGGGCCTATTTTCTTTAATAAGTTTTCTCAAGTGTGCATACCAGTTGATGAAATAAAATACTGTCCACTCAAATACAAGTATCCACTAAAAATAACATTTAAAAATAATTATATGTATATACACACACACACACACAATATATATTAGCTAATAAAAACAATCATGCAAGTGAAGTATATTTGTAGCAATGCCAGCTATAATAAACCAGCCTGCCAACTGCTTTTGTTGAAACTCATTTCATTGTATTTTTCCTTCAAGCTAGCCACATCAGACTCTCAAGCCCCAAGATGATTACTAACAGGAAGGAAATCCCTGAAACCCCTCCCCACTTGTCTTGTAACCATTTCCCTAGCAGTTTCAGGCACAACACATGAAGGAGGAAGAAAAAGAAGAACGGTGACAGATTTCTGTTCTATGACTCATCCTTGCAACCCAGTTTTGTTCCATTGTGCTTCAGCTGCTTCCTAGAGCCTTCTTCAGGCTGTGGAATTTTTCATTACTTTCACTCCCACTCACCCACTCTTTGCTCATATTTGTGTCAAATTCCATTTGTTTGCATCCTTGTAGTATTACGTCCATGTCAGATCCTTTAATTCAGTCAATATTTCAGTCTAAACAAAACTAGTGTCATACAAAGCTATTTCTACAAATTCGATGAATTTACTTGATTTAACACCAGTACAGGAATTATTTTTTCTTATACAGAAAATCAATACATGACAGAATGGTATTTAGAGTGTAAAGTTCTGATTGATAGTTAAATTACATTTTTCAGGAATTAACATGCATACACAGTTTCTTATTACTGTGTTATCTTTTAGTGGGTACATTTTTTTTTTATTTTTTTTTTTATAAAGATGTTCACCTTGGAAAAGGCTCAAGAACCACTCCAGGTAGGGTTACTGAGTAAGAGGCACAGTTTATGCAGATAGAACTGACTGAATTAATGATTGTAGTTTGTCTAAACAGTTTCCATGGAAATACAGCAAAAAGCACACCTACAAGGACACAGAGATGCTTTTGGATTCTCAAGACAGGAAAGTGAAAACTGGGTAGCTCCTGTCCATGTAGGGCAGCAATACTCCATTTGTGGCCTTATCTGATTCTTGTAAAAGGAAGAGGATAGCAGGAGGGGTCAAGAACTTGCTGGAAAAACTGTCAGTTCCCTGTAACACTCCAGTATGTTCATAATAAAAAGAAAATGCTGGTTAAAAAAAAAAAAATTCAAAAATCACACACACAGAGGTAGGTGAGCGAGTGTGAGGGGACAAAAAACATTAGCTAGTAATAGTGAGAAATTCATATAAGGAAAAAGGATATGGAAGAGGCAAGGAAAATCTTTATCAGGTGCCAAGAGTAAAGGATTGGTCAGCCTTGCATTGAGGTCATTAAAACCCTCTTCGATTTTAAATTTAGCCCAGTTCATGATTCAATATCAAACACTGGCAGACTACAGCA
>CAHIKZ030002357.1:222500-240000 GCA_903632075.3 Acanthosepion pharaonis
TGCACAGACACACACACACTGCATAGTTGCTGACTGACATTTTCAACCAATCTTCAGACCATTGATTTTTATATCTACAATCTACCTTTGATATCAAGCACACTTCCAAAAATACAGCAAATTTTCAATAAATGTAAATTCCTTTTAATAAAGTATCATTTATAGTGCGTAAACATTTGGCATTTTGGGGCTTAGTATCCAGCTTATTTTAAAGTATCTTCCCCTCAAAAGTGCTGAACACTTCTGCTATATTGACAACAGCTTATTAATATATCTGTACAATATTAACTTACATCTCAAAATCTAAAGAAAACACCAACCTATGACTGAATTCATGTATGAAAAAGAACCAGATAATTCCTCATCTTATATATATATATATAACCAATGAGTATTGAAAAATGTGATTGTAATAATGTATTTCTGAGATGAGGTATTTTAATTATTTACATTGTTCAGACTGTTGCCCTCATCTTTATTACCATATTCACAATGTTTCAGCCATTGCATGCTCCAGCCTTCTTCAGGTGATATTAGTTGGAATTTTGAACTGAACACTTTATTTAGTCCGTGGGAATAAATTGTTCTTATTCCATGTACTATGCCTTTGAATATTTCAGTTAATTCCCCTTGGTACCTCAACTCTCCAAGTTTTGTCTCCTCAACTGTGACCATGTATTGAACTCTCAACTCTCTGGATAAAGTCACTTTTGGATCACTCAACCAAAGCTTTTATACACTGGGTCAGGAGTCCTTAGATTAAAAGGGTTCAGTTCGAAATTCCAACATATGTCATCGGAAGAAGGCCAGAGCATAGAACAGCCAGAATATCTATGAATATGCCAATAAAAATGAGGACAACACTCTGAACAATGTAAATAGTATAATTAATAATACATTTACTACTGTTATTATTAGTAAAATACAAAAAGCTAAATATATACTATAAACTCTCAAAATTATACAAATAACCATATATTAATGACAGAGTTACAGATTTGTAAATATTATTAGCACTGCTAACCTACAGATTTAAAAGTACAGAAAAAGGTCACATGTCTCCTCCTCCACTTGTCAAATGCATGACAAGTGAACAATGCATTAAGAGTCAAAGGAACTCTTAAGATGAAAGTGTAATCACATTGTGGCCATGAATAATTGGAGCAAAGTCATTTATTGATTTCCATTAATAGAGGTTATCTTCTTTTTCTTTAAAAAGATATTCTCCAATTGTAAACGATAAAAAAAATTTTTTATGTGCCATATCCCTTCAAATCATGTGCAACCATGACTCTTCACAACTTCTCTATCCTTTGTATCTCTTAGCAATGCTTGTCTTTTTACAATCCCTTTCACTCAGTGTTCTGCCATCTATTTACATAAGCTTGTTAGGTAGATTACTCATTATTTCCATCTGTACCTCTTGCATTCAATATGTCCTGTGAGTGTCAAATTCTCCAAGCTCTCTTATTTTCAGCACAAATGTGTTTTTCATTTCCATTTTCTTAAAAACATTTTCATTGCTCAGTCTGTCCATAGTATTCTCAGCATCCTTCTGTAGAAGCATGTCTATTGACTCAAGTCTGCTCTTCATCTGTGAGGAAATTGTTCATAATTTACTGCAAGTATAGGATTGATATTACTTAGCAGTTCAGCATCCTTTTCTTGGTTTCTCATAAGATTTTCCCGTTTCTTAATACTTTGTTCAGTTCCACATGTTCTACTAATGGTATTCTCAGCATCCTTTTTTAGAACCACATCCGTTGCCTAAAGTCTCAATTTTTCCATATTCACTGCCATATAGGCGAGGGATATTACATGGCTGCTCAGCACTTTATTACTGATGTAATTTTTCCCTTTATTTTTGTTTAGCTTTTGGAAGACATCTTTCCAATTTCAGTGCAACATTTTTCATCATCTATTAAAACACTTCCCAGATATTTATTTAGTATCAACCAAAACAGGAACAATAAGAAAGCATTAAAAGAGAAATATGACATGCCAGGATTTCTATGGAAGGAAAGAAAAATTAAATATCACATCAATGGTGCATTTTTCTTAATAAAAAGCAAACCCACATACCATATTTTTCCACATATAAGATGACCTTTAAACCCCAAAAGTCACCCTTAAAAATTGGAGATCATGTTATACTACAATCCTAAAAAAGAAACCTTATATTCCGATTGAGGTTTGTTGGTAGGCTAACCTTGGCATGATAACCAATAACGTACATGAAAAGATTCACATCATCAAATAAACTGATAATAAAAATATTAAAATTATTTCTAGCTTCTATATTACTGGCATAACTTCATAATAAATTGCCTATTCAAAGAATAATTCCATATCAATGAAATCAACTCGTATTCGTGCAAACTCAGCTGAGAAAATGTAAACAGCAAGTTATGATTGCAAATAAAAAAATGTTGGAAGTGGAATGTACTATTATCATACTGTTATTAATGTTATTTTGTGATTGTCATTGAAGTATAAGTAAATGGCCATTAGTATACCAGGCTGTTTGTAACTGTTTAGATATAAGGAAGGAGGAGGAGGAAAAAGAATCAGTATTCACAAGAGATCACTTAATAAAACAAGCAAAACAATGGTTTCCTTTTTAGGGGATGTGTGTAGGAAAAACAGGATATAGAATTGGTTTTGTTATTTCATTTATTTTGAATTTTTAAGGATACAGTAATTAACAATATTTCCAAGCAGTCATTTTATACTACAGGTATAGGATAAATTAATGAAAATCTGCTATATATTTTTTTCTAATTCATCTTATACGCAGAAATATATGCTATGTCTTTTAGCCTTACAATTTTAAGATAGATTAATGTATGATAGATGATTGATTCATTTTCTACAGCTTGTAGGTTATTTAAAGCTAGAAAATATTTTTAGATTGTAAGATTTTATTTTTTTTTTGTTATAATTATTTACTGATACAAGCCATACTAATTAACACATAGTTGAGGGCAAAAAAGGTGGATTCATATCTTTCCCAAGGGTATATGCGCATAAGTGTATATAACAAACCAAACTGGAATTGGAACTCTGCTCCGATTAACAATTTGGAGCCATTATCCATTACATCAACCACACATTTAAGCTTACAGCACCTGGTATTCCCAAACAGTTATCTAGGTACAAAGACAATTACAAATTATCAATACTGTATCAAAACTACTGGCCAATAGTTATTGACCTTTAGCATTCTGCATTATTCATTAATAGTACTTACATTTCTACTATATATGGCAGCTCCTAAACTGCAGTAGCTTAGTTCTTGATTTTAGTCAGTCATTTTATTGTTGACATAGCAGGGCAAGACAACACAACCTATTTTTAGTAAATCATATATAGTGGCAGAACAAACTTTTTGCTCAGTAAACAAAGTTACAGTTTGTTAAAGATTTAAAAAGTTTGATAACTGTAACAAAATAGTAAATAAAACATCATTAACATTATTTACACTGAGACTAATACCCTTATCTTTGTTATTACATTTTAGCAGTTATGACATCTAACCTATTTTTAGGTATAGGTCAATCCAGAGGGTACAATGACAAAAACATTGTGATAATAACAAAAATAAAGATATTAGCTCAAATGAAAATAATAATGGTAACTAAATTCAGATAGAAACACAGTATTAACATATTCAAAAGGAATTATCTATAGCCTAGATGACAAATGTTCTTTCAATTCAAATCTAAAGACAAGCATCAAGAAGTCATTCCTGAAACTATACCTGAAAGAATCAAGGAAGGTGACAACAGTCATAGAAAAAATCTGGAACCCACAGCACAATGAGCAGCCTTTTACTCAAATTTGAAATAATACAGTCTTACAAGTAAGCATAAGTAGATACAATTCATCACTTAAGAGAATTCATAGAAAAGTCTGCACAAAATCTCTTAACATAGTTGGGGGGGGGGGGCAAATACAATTTTTCAAGGAATGTCTTTTGCACCACCTTTTCAAATTTTAGTTCAAGGGAAATATGTAACCTGAATTTATCTACACTGTAAGGTAATGTAAATTGATTCAATATTCCATTATTGATAGCTGAATACTTTGCAAGTAAGGGAATAAAATCCCTCCTAAGTCACAACACAATTTATGCACACATATGCTCTCATTATATAATTTATTTTTGGCAGAATAATTACTTAACGCCATTAGGTAGTTCAAGTTGTTGAATAGAGCTTCTAGGAAATATTTTTAAAACATCTAATTACAATTAATACGATATTCCCCACCCACACACACACACACAAAGTAGGGATTGTCAAAATAAAATATATATTAACCTGGCCTGACAATTCCCAGTTTAAAGTCAAACTTAAGTAGTGGTAGCAGTGGTAATTATATCTAAGTGGACACCAAAGTCAACATTGAATATCGACAGTGTTTTATGGTTGAACATAATCTTCTGGCCATCTTTAAATATATATATATAACTGACTGAGAGTCATCATGCAATGTTGATTTCAATGTCCACATTGTCTATATCTATAGATGCTTCTCTCTCTAATATATATATATATATATATATATATATATATATATATATATATAAAGGTTAATGGTCAGAATTCAATCAGACCAACAAACAGAAGTATTAAGAAGTGCTCAATACACATGAGAAAAGTACTGCCCGAAAAGATTGTCGAAACCATGGTCGTGTATTTTAATTGACCTCCTGATTTTTAAAGGATATATATATCTCCACACAAAAATCAGAATGTCTTAACTATAAAGGGGAGGGCAATAACACTTTTGGATTGAAGTTTTCAACAACAAAATACAGAGTACAGCAGAAATACCTCACATATAGTGGTAAGATATTAGTGACACTGGTGTCATCTACTTAATCTTTACCACAGTAATTTCTTTCTAGAATTGTTTCTCTTGCCACTGCATTTTTTTTTTCTTTTGAGGATGCAAAAACACCTACTGTTTTAAAATTGTTGTAACTTTCTTTGTATTGCGTGTATAGATTTTAATTTTTGTACAATAATAAAAGAATGAATGAGTAATATTTGGATGTAATGCATTATGTAATGTATTATGTTTTGCATGGATGTTTTCATGTTGAAAACAGAAAAAATTGAAACTTGAAATAAAAAACAAATATATTAAAAAATACATAAATAATTCAATGTACTTTAACTTTTATTACTCCTTGTGGAGTTCTGGGAGTTCAATAAGAAACAAAATTGCTAAGAAGGCTTTCATTTCATCAAAAAAAGTTACATATTTTCTTATGTTTACATACGAGAAGACACTAGAATTTGTTCGCTCTTCACCGACTCATATTTATGTCTCATTGACAAATGAAGTTATTTCGTCGTGTTTATAAATAGACAAAATAATTCACCTTCAAAAAGTCTATTGGGTATATCGATGGTCGCCAGTAGCTTCCATAAAATTAGTCAGGCGTGAATGATAGTAGCCACTAGTGGTCATCATCACTTTCCTCCATGTCACTAGCATGCTTACCTTTGACCACTTCACTGTCAATATCACTCAAGCCTTCAAAATCATTATCAGAATCCTAATCAAAGAAAAACTCCTGAATAAAGGCTTTGTTGGATATTGATGTGGCCATTTTTGTTGACAAAAAAAAAAAAAAAAATTCAAAAAAAATTAATGTAGGTTTAATCAGTATATTACACCTCGTGTAGAGTCTAGAAGAATTCAAAATGGCATTGGAAAATTGAAGTTTAACCATGTTCCAAAGCAGTAGTAGGTGATTTCTGGCTTAAGATGCCAGAAATAACAGTTAAATGTTTATTTATAGCATATTTATAGAATCAGTCTCAAGAATGTGTCTAGAGCAACAAAGGGAGAGAATTCAGCAACAACAATTTTTGTCTCCAGAATGATATTCTGATATCTTGTCATTATCTGGGAGATATTTGTGGGATGTATTTCTGCCATACTGTACTATTTTTCCACAGTTACCACCATTGCTTATACATGTTCAGTGATAGCTACACAGGGATGCTTAGAGTGTAGTTTAGCACACATTGTTGTCACTACAAAAACACTGCACATTGCCTAAATGTGCTCACACTCACTATTTGGTCTCTAAATGTCCAGTAAGTGTCAATGGGGCCCAATATATTTCATCATGAAAGAATCAAATGACATCACTACTTCACACACACATACCAATGTTCAAAATAATTATATCAGACTGTTCTTTGTAAGAAGCTAAAAATTATTATTAAAAATGGGTTATTGACAGAAAGAATCAATCTCTACTTCCATACTACTGACATCAGATTCTGATGTTGTGGCCTGAAAAGAAAATAGGAAGCATCATATTCAGAACAACCCAGGTGCACACATTATATATATATATATATATATATGTGTGTGTGTGTGTGTTTGTGTTTTACTGAAGGGCTATGGAAATGAAGATCTGATAACCACAAAACTTCTTTCATGAGCCAGTACGACACCATTGGCACAATGCTTTCCATACATTTGTGAGAATTGAAACATAAAAGGAAGGAAAGATCCTGAGGTGAAATAGAGAATCTTAAAGAAAATTGGATCAAAAAGCTGCAGATTATGCCTGGAAGAAAAATTGTTCATTCTTCCAAAAGGACAGACAATTGAAGAACTCTGAATTACTTTCCAAATTTAGGCACAAGAACAAATACTTACTATGCTATCTACCCACAGATTAAATATTTACAAACTTTTCCATTTCTGTCTGAATTTCTGAGTAAAGTTCATATTTACACTATTTAGACTATTGTCAACAAAAAAGATGACAACAGTCTGAGTGTAAATAGTGCAAATGAGGACTTTTCTATGTTCGTATGTTGATAAAATCCAACATAGGAGGTACACTACATGCTTAAATATCACTCAACATGAAACTAACATTTGTGCTTGTATTTTCTTTTTAATTCATTTTATTGAAAAATATACATTTCATTACTGCTTTTTTGATAGATCCAACAGAAGTAGACAGGTTTGCCTATCATCCAATTCACAATCCTCCCCGATCTTTTGGACAGGAGCAGAGGTTTATCCCTCATTTCCTGTTTAGAATTTAACACAAGTTAGACAGTTTCTAAATGAAAAATTCCCTAACAGATGGATTGGAAGAGGTGAGCCATTATCTTGGCCTCAACAATCACCAGAATTAACTCCATTGGATTTCTTTTTATGGGAACATGTGAAAAGCATTATTTCAAGAGAAATTGCAAACTAGGATAATTGATGCAATAAAAGTCATTACTGAAAATCAATTGCAAAATGTTTTCCAAGAATTGCACAATCATATTAACCTTTGTATGTGTAATGATGATGGACTTGTTGAAGATTGTCTATCATGTATATTTACAAAGCTAAAAGTATTTTAAAAATTGCACACTGACTTCATGGACAACCTGTATTTAAATTTAACCCTCTTATGCAAAAACATCACTTCAGTCTGACGAAGTCCTAAAAGATGAAACGTATCACACAAAAATTTATTCCCCTATCATAGATTTCTCTAAAACAATAAGTTCAGTAACAATTATTAAAACAGTGGCCCAGGAAACAATTCTTTACATCTTTGTATTTCAGTACAACAAGCAATTTTACTTTTAGCAGTTTATATAATTCTCAGGTTCAAAAATTAATAGTTATACATATAAGATATATGAAAACTATATACGAGGAATTTCTGCAGTTGAAGCAGAATTTGCCTTTTCTTAGAATCAGAATTGTAAAAATCTAATCTGGAGAAAGGCGTGGTACAAAAAAACTTTACTAAGAAATACTATATAAAATTCAAGAGGTTGCAGGATTTGACATGAAATATGTAAATATTGCAAAATATAGTTTTGTTGCCTCAGTTTAAAAATCAGAACATAAGTAATCATATCACAAATATTAATGCAAAATCACAACTAATCAGTTTCATATCTTAAAGATGGTTTTATTAGTAATATATTCTTAAAAATTTTATGTCAACATTTTCCTATTTAGATTGGATTCGATTCAATTTGTCAGTTTTGACTTAAATTCAATTTAAATTTTTTACCCCCAAAATATTTCAGCCTTATTCCCAGGAGGAGTCGTTGGGGCACCAACATGCCGAGTTGTCCACCATCCTCCTTCATCTGTGTTCCCAAGCCTGGTTCTCTGCAAATAGTTTCTGGTATTCTCATCATGTGGTGTGTCTTGGTTTGTTTTTTTGGGGTTTTTTTTTTTAATCTGACGGAGCCCGTCCCTCTCCAGGTTAGATCACAGCCAATGTCCTCCAACTAAGTGGCTCGCTTTAGTCATGAGCACATGGCCATTGTAGTTAATCTGAGTAGTTTATGTGCATTGTCCCTCCAGGACATGGGCAATCATGGCTCTCCCCAACTTCCTATCTCTTGTAGTACTAAGTAATGTTCATGTCCTTACTGTCCCTTCCTGTTCATAAGCTTAAAAACTACTGAAAAGCATCTAAGTATGTTGAGTCATGCTTACATACTCTTTGAATTATATAATAAATTCAATACATTACTTTAATGCCAAACAATTTTATGTCTTTGTAGATGGATAACATCAAGTTGGTAACTATAGAAAAATTAAAAAAAAAAAGGTGTTGCCCACAATCATGGTAACTAAGAGTAGAGTTTCACACACATTTTTTCTTTTAATATCAGTTTCAGTCTTGAAATCTGAACAGCTTTTGATTTATGTCTTTTTTTGTTTTGTTTATTCTCCAATCCCAAGATTTTTTTTTTTTTTTTTGCCAGAAAACAAGTTCTTTTTAATCCATAACTAATGAAAACATTGAAATATTTTTAAAAATAAAAATACAATTTAGCAAAATATCAACATTATCACCATCAACATAAATAAGTGTCATGAATGTTAAATAATAATAATCATCATCATCATTGTGTAGAGAACGAAAATAAAAAAGTAAAACAATAAATGGACTGATTTTGGAAGGCATAGGTAAACTGGTATACACAAAACACTTGTACATCAGAAGAGTCCACAACATGAGATGAGTGAATTACCCATTTATCAAAAGTGAATTTGGTTATTTCAACCATCAACATGGAGATGGTGGGTTCATTATTTGGAGTAACCTGATAGAAATCATCAATAGGCTTTTGTTATGTTAAACTTGACAAACAACATTCCATAATTATCTAGTAATGAATGGAATGTTGTTTAGCTTAGTATTTAAGAAATATCAATCATAATAAAGCATAGAGCAACAGTGTTTTCAAGGTTTTATAAGTACAATGCAATTGCAAAATTACTTGAATATTAGCATTACATTTTGACAGCAAAAATAGACTAGTTATGCATAATAGCCTTATCCTATCAGTAACACTTGCCGACTTGATTTTACTTGTGGCCATTATAAATCTCCATTTCCAATATACAAACTGAATGCTAAAATCTGCTCAAATATTTTAGGGGTTAAAAATATAAGTAAATGAATAAAAGTAAAGAAGTAAAGAGATAATTTTTAAAATATTACCATATTGCTATTTGGTGGTAAGTAAGCCCACACTCCAAGAAAAAAATAACAAGCTTTGGACATTTGTTTAATAACACTGGAAAGAACTATAACAGCTACTGCACTTGAGAAACCTGTTTTCCTAAAGTGTTTTAAGAGAAAGATTTTAGAAACTTCAACTGCAAACTGTACTGGCTGCTCAAACAATGAATGCCAAATATTTCCCTGTAGGGAAACAACTAAATTAAAACATTACCATCTGTAACATTAGTTATAAAAACAGTAAGTTTATTGTAATGTCTGTCACAAACTATTTTGTTTTTACTTTTATATTTCAAGAAAGATTTAAAATTTTGGCACATTCAAACTGTTGTTTGAACAGCTTAAAATATTTTTCACACCTATATAAATATTTCAGAGTAACATGTACATCAACATCTAACAAATGTGGCTTATAAAATGCATTAACCAGTAAATTACTAGAGATTTAGATTAATATATTTGTCTGTTTAATGGTATATCAACTCCTTATGGGTCATTTAATGCCAAAATGTAATTTTCTTGGGAGCTTGGAAGTAATAAAAATGTTATTCTGCTTTCACAGTTGAATACATGATATATCTATCATGTATTCAACTGTGAAAGCAGAATAACATTTTTATTACTCAGCTTTTGTGCATATAGATGCTTATGTGAACATGATTACTTTAGGCAGTGATGTGTTCTGTTGACATTACATTTTGAAATACAGTTTTATTTAAGAAATTGTAGGATATTATAAGGCTTAATGTCATGTAAGTTCTTTCATGTCAGTTGTTTGGTTGTATTTTAAATGGATTTAGGTGAAGTCTCTACAATTTGTTAGTATGTACATATTGTTGGTAATTTTACTAAAAATATGCATTGTTGATCTTTTTTTTTTTTATATATATAAAAATGTATTGCTTGTTATTTACTATAAAAAACATTTTTTTTATTTATACTTTCATAATGTTTTGTTTTTGTTTGCAGGGGGGGGGGGTCACTATTTAGCCATAGCTGGGACCCTAACAGATGTTACTATTCCAGACCAGGATGGACCTGGAAACAACAGCAACTAAGAGGTAATTCCACACTCCTCAAAACCTCCAATCTCCCGATCAGAGGCCGGATGTAGTTTATAATCATACTCAGGATTATGGAGATTTAGACATTGAAAGTGAGCAGATTACTGCAAATGAAATGTTCAATATTTAAAAATAGAAAAACAGTTAAAAGATACATAAATTTTCAAATTACTTCTCATTTCACAAATCCACTGTTCTGTTGGTCAGAGTCAGATAAATCTATTGAGTTCATCAGCAGATATTACTTCACTCATTTAACATTTAAATGTCACATTACAATTACAAAAAACATGTCTAAAATTTAATTGGTATCAATTGTTTTGTTTTTTTTTATATTTAACATCTAAAATAAATAAGTGGTGATTTCTGTTAATGAATTCAATAATTTATCTTACACTGATGAGCAGAATAGTGTATTTGTAAAATAGAGCCATAGCGTAATTAATTTGAACTTTGTGGCAAGTGCTTAGAACATTCACTTTCCGACCATGAGAACCAAATTAGAATCTCACTATTGTCAATTTGTGACTTCTTGATGATATTCATTTGAGGAGGCAATCTCCGCAAGCAGTATCATTGGAAAGTGCCTGAAAGCCATACCACAGGTTAACCCAAACCCTTGTGAGTGAAATTGGTTATACAGGACTGTTTGAAAGCAGTCAATGGTTGGATTAACATGGACATTGTGACTTAAGGTTTGAGCATACTGGTATTATTCAAACTGCTGATCACACCTCGTCATCTTGGTGTCAATTATTTTCACACCACTAAAATTTAGCTTCCTTGTGGCTTTTCTGTAGCAAATATTTTCCTGTTCAGTGTTCTGAAGATCTTTCCTTGACTTTACAAATTTAAGTGCAGTACTAGAATGTCAGCTAGGTCTCACCATTTTACATTTGAAATGGCTAGATGTAAACATAAATTCTATGCTAACAGTTTCTTCTCTTGCACTTCTCACTTATGGAAAGCTCTTCCAGCCTCTTGCTTTCCAGTCAATTTTAATCTTCAAAAATTTAATTTAAATGCAATATTAATCCTCATCTTAATTTCTGTTCATTTGTTCTATCTCCTTAGTGTTTTTTCCTCTTATTCTTTAACACTCAGTGACCCCTTGCATCTTACTGGCTTTGTCATGCTTGGGGTGAAATGATTAAAAGAGAAAATAAAAATATAGTGTGTATAATTTATTAATTTTAGATTTTAGGTTTAAGTTTAAAAAAAAAAAAAAAAAAAAAAAAAAAAAAAAAAAATTCTAATTTATGTATTGGATTTATATGGATTGTCAATTTAGATTTGTTATATCTTATATATAAAGTACAGTGTATGTGTGCGTGTGTGTGTGTCCAAGCAGATTTTCTGCTCACACTGGTCAGATTTCAATGATTCATAACTCGATCAAAAGCCCTAGAAAACTTATGTGCAGGGAACGATTTTCACCGAGCTCAGATTCAGTTTGCCAGATTATGCGAGGTTAAAAATATATATTAATATATTATACTAGCCATTACCGTTGCTATCATGGTTCAAGGAGAGTAACTCTTTTCCTTTTGTATCCAAAATTGCAGCTGCCCTAACAGGTGGCATTTAAGCTAGCTCCTGTGGAGGACTCTTGGTTTGGCCATCATCACAATAGCTAGGAAGGAGTAGATGCGATAGGCATCAATAAACTACAAAAGAACTCAAAATTGATCACTGGATTTAAGTATTGAATTAATGTTTAAGCTTACCTTACAAAAGGTAAAATGATAATTCTTCTGCTTCCACTTAATTTAAAGACGATGTGATGTACATAGATCCTTATTTTCCATACAAACAATTATTTTTATTTCATGGGTGACAGAACAGGGGACAATTTATAAGATAAAATTAATATAGTGTAAAGATGGGAAAACAGAATTAGTTATACATTCAACATCTGAAGAGTTAGAGAAACATAATAGCTAATTAAATAGAACTTATAATATGGAAGCTATATGAATAAATGCAAAACTGAAGCTCAATTCTCCCACGAATTCTGAGATTAAAAAGCCCTAACTCTACTTTATAGTAATTTAGACTAAAAGCTCAATATCTGTATTATATATTATCTACTTCTAGGCAATATCACTCTTCAGGTTTAACTAACTTGCATATTGATTTTAAAAAAGTTTATTTCATTAATTAACTGCCCTTCATTACTGTTCTTTTATTCAAGGATTGTTTTGATTTTCATATCAAAAATAGTTCTGTTTAGGAATGTCATCTTATATAGTGTAGAAAATTGTTTGAAATTTGCATTTTACTTGGCCTTCAACAAGTTGGCATCTATTTGTAAAACTTTCCTTAACCAAGCCAATTTATGAATGAAATTGGCATTTAAAATTTTTGTTTCAAAGATTTCAAGTAGTGAATATATCTTACTTGGCAAAGCCTGCTAGTTGTTTATAAGTCTAGTATACAAAGTCAAATATAATTATGATTCAGTCTAAGATCTTTTCTTTAGAATAAACAAATTAATAGACAACCAACCAATTACATAATAAAAGATTACATGAAAAATCTACTTCTCTCCCATAATAGTTGTGACATTTATATATACAATTCTTACACACAATGGCAGAAATATTATGGGAAAGAGATACTTTCAACCCGCAAAATAAAAATTGGAAAAGAAAGGTTAATTCAGTTCCTTAAAATAACCTTAGATCAAGGAAAATCCAAATTGTCTACTTATTCTACACTCAAATATAATCTAATATGTTTAGAAGCTGCAGTTTCTGTCTTCATTGTTAACTTTAAGAAAATGGTAACAGCAATTTCTTATTTTTTTTTATTATTATTACCTTTTATAAAAAAAGGGAATTTTATGAGAGAATAAATCCATCAAAGGGAGAGTTTATAAACTTGCTATACATGATAAAGTTGGATTATGAGCTTGCTTTTTTTCTTTTTTTTTTTTGGAGAGGTGGGGGACTTTTTAATAATATATGTTTTTATATTTATCTCAGCGGATGCTTTCATCTTTCTCTCTACAGCTTGATTTCTCTATCATTTCTGGTGACTGATACAAACATTCTGATGATTTAGGGAAAATTGATAAGTTTATAGTCAGTGAAGTAGTTTTTTGGGGGGAGATTGGGAGGGGGAGTAATTTGATGTATGTTTCACAGATCAACAGAAGTTAATTTAATGTTTTTTTTTTTTGTTTTTTTTTAACAAAATCTAATTATAAAATGCAAGATGTTACAGAAACAAATTCATAAAATATTGTCAGGTTTTTTATAATGATATAACAAAACTAATAAAATAATTATAAAATTATTTTCCATTGAAATTTTTCATTTAATTTGTATAGAATATTTCTCATCCACCAGACACACAAAATAGTACACAATTGTATGTGGTTTCCCTTGGAGTATCTCTTCGTCTATCTTTTTTTATTGTTTTTTCCACAACATTTCAGCCATGCCTTTGTATCCTGAAACCATGGAGCAGGGAAGAATCTGGTCTTCTCAGACAAGTGCCTTTGTATCCTGAAGGTGTAATGTATGAATGAGAACAGGAAAAAAATTTAAAAATTAAAAAATTAAACATCCCACCTCCCCAACATCTCACAAAATTCAGACAAGAAAAAGCTACAATTGTTCAGATATACAAAAAGGAATATAATAATATTCAGAATTTGAATGAGAACAAGTACTCCACCGAAAATAAAAAAAAATTACCAAGAGAAAAAAACCCCTACTTTTTTTTTTTTTTTTACCAAAACATGACATCAATTCAGTTATGTGCCATGCATGATACAATGGCCGGCTGTTTACGCTTAGGCAATCATGTATCTTTTGATACATGACTGACAAGGCAGATTTTTCTGCAGTGGGTTGCCATTTTTTTTCTGTGGTAAAGAAAGACCTGGTGCGAAAGTTGCCATCCATGGACATTGCTATAGAACCCAGTATGTCCTAAAAAGAAACTATTTACCCAGCTAACTGGGGGGCCAATCTAGTAATATTTCCCAAGGTATTACCATATGGAAATATTTATAGAAGACAGAATTGCAAAATGATCGGTCAAAGAGTGTAAAATTACACAAACCAAAAGAGTAAACCTGTTACACAAGTATTTGTTGTATTACTGCTGCTGCGGCCTTTAGTAATTTTGGGTTATAACATTAAACAAAGACCTTAAAAATATTACATTTGTTAAACACTATAAACTGAAATTATTGACTACACAAGTTAGAAATAATTAATAAAAAATATTAATTTTTCAAAATTTTTTAATTTAAGACACTCAAATATTCATCAGGTTAAGTAAAAAATTTAGGTAATTTATGGAAATGCTAAGTGACACAATTTCACAAAAGTGAGTAAATCATATTGAATTTTTTTTTATGCAATTAATAAATAAATTATTTTAGTTTAGGATTTTATATATTTTAAATAAAAAGAGGTTATGAATTTAACTGTTTTCTTTTAATTATTTTAACATTTTTATAGTAATGTACATTGGTTTGAAAAAGGAGCATTTTTTCCTGGAGTGGAGATACTTGAAAAAAATCTGAGATGCAGATTTGTTATATATATATATATATATATAGTGCCTCTTTGGATGACAAAATAGTTAACTAAATATCAAAGGCAACCAATGCCTTTGGGAAGCTTAAGCATCGCCTATGGGATGTTCATGGGATTTCACTGAAAATGAAAATCAGTGTCTATCATTCTCACTACAGGGCACACATCAATCAACTTGATGCTTTTTATAAATTATGTCTTTGTTTAATGTGGTTATACCCAGCAGGACAAAATCTAACCCCGATCTTTTCATCAGATGTGGTGTTGATGGTATTGAATCCTTTCTGATGCAATTACAGTTCAGATGGAATGGTCATGTCATCAAGAATGAGTGATGATCAAATGCCAAAAATCATGTATAGCCAACTTTTTCATGGTAAGCATAATGTAGGCTATCCTTGTTTACACTTCAAGGATAAACTTAAATATAATTGCTGCAAACATCCTTATAGAGGAGTTTAATCTTGTTGTTGAAAACCGAGCAAACTGGAAAAATACCTGCTACTGAGCTATAACCAACTTTGAAAGGAATCGTCTCATGCATCTGATAGAATTAATAATTGACACTAAATCTCGGACTAATACATCAGCCCATATGATGGTCAACCCTTCAGTATACCCTTTGTATTGATTTGTTTGCAAATCCTGTGCAGGATTGTTGTCTCATATGAAACAAACATAAAAGCTGAACTGAAAGACATTCATATGTCAAAAATGACGGAGAATCCATCATATATATATATATATATATATATATATATATATATATATATATATATATATATATATATATTAGTTGAATAGATGAGTTTGTGACCTGGGTTTAGCGTTCGTCAGACAAACTCTGACAATCACTAAAGCGTGAAACCCAGGGTCACAAACTCACATCTATCCAACCAAATATGTTAGCTCTATCCCTGATATTGAGCGCTTTCTAATAAGTACCGCGCATATAATATATTATATATATATAAACACTTTTCACACACACACACACACACATATATATATAGTGTGGGAAAAATAAATATTTGTACACCTACAAATTTTTAATTTATTATATTTCCAATTAATGAATAAACATTCTTTTCATATAGTTAACTGTACACAGATGCATAAGAACTAAATATGTATAGAAAACAGGAAATGATTTTGATTTAATAGAAATAAATCCCATTTATCCATTTTAATGGGTGAAAAAAGTATTCACACAATTCAAATTTCAGATTTTAAAACTTTTCTATTGCTTTAATACTCTAAATTATTCAAGTGGAATATTCTAGAATGCTTCAATAATCTTAGCAGTAGTTATTTTTAGCCTAAAAAATACAAACAGAATATTCTGTAATTGATATTCGTACAAGAAGTTTTTCATCATGGCAAGAGATAAAAAATTGACAAATTCACAAAAAGAACAGAATGTTAAACTCTGGAAAGAAGGTAAAAGTTACAGGAAAATCTCAGACAACCTGAACATTCCATTTACTACCATTAGTTCATTCATTGAAAAGTATAAAAACTCAAAACTGTTGAAAACTAAAAAACAGATGCTCCACAGAAGATTTCTGCAAGATCTTTGAAGAAATTAATGCCTCAAAAACAAAATCCAATGGTTACTCATCAAGAGCTGCAGGATGATTTGCTTCCGGAATCTGTGTCACTAAACAGACAATAAACAATGAAATTCATAGGAACAATCTAAAATCAAACCTCCCTTGGAAAAATCCACTGCTATTAATAAGACGCAGAGATGCCAGGTTGAAACTTGTTTGTGAACATAAGGATAAGGAAAAATCGTATTGGAAAGAGTATTGTATTGTAGACAGACAAAACCAAAATGGAGTTGTTTGGACATAATTCTAGAAATCATGTATGTAGGAAAGATGGTGATGCCTTCAAACAAAACACAGTTCCAACCATGAAATTTGATGGTGTCAGCATCATGGTTTGGGGATGTTTTTCTGCAATATCTACTGGCAATATTTCAGTAATAGATGGTAGAATGAATGCCAGAACATATCAAAACATTTTGGAAACAAATTTAATGATTTTGGTTTAAAATATTGAACTTCCTCCTGATTGGTTTGGTTTACGGCATATCAACCTCAATGGGTCATTTAATGCCGACACCTTCCCCCCCCTCCTTCTGATTGGATCTTCCAACAACATAATGATCCTAAGCACAATGCAAAATCTATGAAGAAATGGCTTGCTAAAAATGATGTAAATATCCTGAAATGACCAAGTCAGTCCCCAGATTTAAACCCAATTGAGAATATGTGGCGTTATTTGAAAATTCAAATCCAATTGAAAGCTCCAACATCCCGGATCTGAAGACCATATGT
>CAHIKZ030002357.1:245000-310000 GCA_903632075.3 Acanthosepion pharaonis
TAAACAGGAGTTTCTTATATATATATATATATATATATATATATATATATATATATATATATAAAGAAAGAACAGATGGAGTAAAAATCCACTGTTTGTAGCATTGACTTTAAAAAAAAAAAAATGCTCAATACCAAGTAAAAATCATTTGAAATCGCCACACAAAAGTTACTTACAACTGGTGCTCAGAAAGAAATTTCCAAGCAAAGTGTTACCTCTTTTCTGAAAATCAAAGTAAGGATAAGGTCAAAGACTTATGTTTCCCCCACCTCAAGAGGTAACACTTGAAATAAAATCATTTGAGCACCAACTTACATCGCCAGAAATGTTTTCAACATGTTTTTATTATAATATTTATATATATATATATATATATATATATATATATATATATAAGTTTGTGTGTATGTTTAGATGAAAATCTGAATTAGTTCTTTTGCAAAATGTCAACCAGTTGCAAGTGACAATGTTGACATCTTTATTCCAACAATTCATCCATATATTGAATACTGCTGCCATAACTGGTCTGGTACTCCTGCTGTATAGCACAAGATTCTTGATAAAATTCAAGAAAGGGTCTGTAATGTAATCATTCCTAATCTAGAGTCTTGACTTCAGTCACTTTCTCACTAATATGAGGTGACTTCCCTCTGTCTCTTCTACAAATATTTTCATGGAAACTATTCTGATGAGCTTCTTTCCCTGCCCCTCTCTTTAGTGCCTCAACTGCATGAATTTAAGCATGCTACTAGATCAGCAACTAGGTCTCACTGTTGAACTAACTAGATGTAACTGTCTCTTATTGTAATAGTTTCTTTTCACGCACTTCACTCCTGTGGAACACCCTCCCAATTTCTTGCTTACCCACCTACGAACTTAAATTTAAATGCAACATCAATCACTATCATCTGTCTTCCTGAACACTGTTCCTTTGTCTTTTTTCTCTTTCACTCCCTGTAACCTGCTGCATCCTATTGGCATTATCACTTTGCTTGGGACAAAATTAAAAAAAAAAAAAAAAAATATATATATATATATATATCTGTAACAAATTAATAAAGTGTAAGGCATAATTTTCTAATTTATTTATGAATTACACATCCTAGCAAGCACTTCATGGTTAGGTTGAAAGGCAAAAAAAAAAAAAAAAAAACATGCAGGTGCTTGTATATATTAACAGTCAGAAATGATGCCACAAAAAGATCTTCAAATACAGGGTACTGCAGCAGGCATCCATTTATCTTATGACAGAATGGTAGTAGTACCCTGTTTGGTCAAAACTCAGTCCTTTTATGAGAAGCATAACAGTTTCATCATTGCATAGCACTTTTTTCTGCAGGTGTGGCAGACGAAACTGGAATGCAGAATGACAGTCTGAGATTACTATCTTTGCTTCCTGCATCATCATCATCTGTTCATCAACAGTTGGTATCATTTTTTTCTCTACGAGTTCAAATGCTCCTTAAGGAACTGTGTTCTTGATCAAACTAAATTCATAAATAATTACATCGGTCATGCTACTACGTGCCTATCCAGATGCCTTACGTTATATCTATCCAACCCTGGCTCCATTAGAACCCATTTAAACACACAAACTTTCCA
The DNA here is from genome assembly GCA_903632075.3 of Acanthosepion pharaonis. NCBI lineage: Eukaryota > Metazoa > Mollusca > Cephalopoda > Sepiida > Sepiidae > Acanthosepion > Acanthosepion pharaonis. Next base: position 246,603 of record CAHIKZ030002357.1, read on the forward strand.
GACTCCAACAAAAACATACTAGTCGGAAATACAAACATAATAACCTCATCCAAATGTAAAAAGAAAATTAAAAATGGAAGCCTTAATAAAAATGAAAAAGCCATCACTCAATAACATTACCTACTAACATGGCCACAATGTGCTGTGTTCAGGAAAAAAAAAAAAAAAAAAAAAGAAAAGAAAATAAAGAGATTCCTATAACTCTACACCCAATTAAAAAGCAAAAATAAAATCATCCTTGATAATGGCTGAAAATATAGCTGAACGCACTCAGAATTACAGAACATTTGGACAGTTTCTACACAATGTGTCCAGAAAAGAAAACATTTGTTTGAACTCGAACACAAGAAAAATTAAATAAAAAGCTTAATCGCAGTACCTTGTCTGTTGTCTTTAATGAAATATATGTGTGTGTGTGTGTGTGTGTGTTTCATTAAATAATATAGACATATGTCTATTTTCATAATAATCCTTTTCAATTCTCTAATCAGTTTCTTGATGTTAAGTTGAAATTTATCAAGGAAAGCACCCAAATATTTTCGATCTCCAAGTACTTGGGTAGGAAAAAACTATGGGCCTTCCTTGATGAGAAAAGATTATTATAAAAATAAATAGGCATAATATATCTACATTATTCAATGAAACATGTTTGAATGAAGATGTGCTACACACACACACATATATATATATATATATATATATATATATATATATATATATATATATATATATATATATATATTTATTATATATATATTTTCAGTGGGCATCCATTTATCTCCCGAGATGATGGTAGCACCCTGTTTAGTCAAAATTCAGGCTTTTTATGAGCAGCAGCTTAACTGTTTAATATTTGCATGGCACTCTCTTCTGCAGTTGTGGCAGACAAAGTTGGAATGAAGGTCTGAGATTGCTTCCAGCATTTATATAGTTTGTGTTAACCATTTCCCTCCACAGAGAAAATTTGGTTTATCTGCACATAAAATATTCATTACTATTACATACTGTTGTTTACTTAGTTTCTTGAGCATATAGCCATTGTTTGATTATTTTACAGAATTTTTTATGAAGCTGTACAGAATATTTGGGTTATTAACAGCTAAAAGATGCTATTTCATGAATTAAAAAAAAAAAAAAAAAAAAATCAAGGACATCACAGATGTTCACTTCAGATTTAATATTTCTTACATTATCCAATCTATAAATAAGATTCTTAACTAAAACACATTTCAGGCTTACAGCCACATCACAGAGATGCTATTCCCATAATATCACCAAAGTTAAGCAACATTGAGAAAGTTAAGGAGAAAGAACAATAAAAGAACAGGAATTAAAAAGCACTTGACATTGCATTTCATTTTTTGAAGACCAAATTTGACTGAAAAGCAAGAAGCCAGAAGAGTTCCACAAGAAAGAAAAGAAATGGTTAGCATAGAACTTAAATTTAGATTGGTGGCATGGTCTCATTTTACAGATGAAATGACTAGATCTATTACTGTGCTTAAATTCATAAAGTCTAGGTACCATAGAGCAAAGTTCATCAGAACAATTACCCTGAATATATTTATAGAAAAGGCACAGGGAAGCTACATTACAGTGGTGGGAAAATGACTCAAGCTAAGATGTTAGGTCAAGACCAACAACATTGCAGATTCTTTGGACTTTATCATGGATCTCCAAATATATATCAGGAGTACCAAACCATATGTGGCAGCAAGATTCTAAACCTACACAAATGGTAGACATCTAAATATCTAAGATACAGAACAAACTTTTCAAGCAGCAGACCTAGCAATGGGTAGATGGTCCATGTCTAGGGCTTTTTTTTTTTTTTTAGGTACTGCTCTGTTATTGCCACTGAGTAAGTTCATACGACCCAGCCCAGGGATTGAACTCACAATTATTATGCCATGAAATTTTTAAAAAAAAATCAACACTTTAATCCACTTCAATATTCTAGAAGAGGAAGACAAAATATTCCTGGATATGGACAACAGAATGAGAATAATTCACTCCATAGATTAAATAAAAGAGTTCAGTTTCAAACTTCCTGAATGTCATGTTACCTGGATTGACAAACCCTAGCAAAGACTGAAGGTTCAACAGAATGTCTTTCCTGATAACAGGCAGGCCAAAAACTAAAAACCCAATACTATGGAGAAGAACATATCCTATTGGCTGGCATACCAATCAGAACAAATTAACACCATTATTGCTTACAGTTATTCTTAGTCAAAGTAACACAATGCAACCAAGGTTAAACATAGTACAGTGCCAGGATGTGAACAACAATGGCTGTGTCAACTGAGTGAGATGTTATGAAGCTGAAAGATTTGAATATCAGTTAATCTAGTATTAACAATACTGATAACATACTCCAGTAGATCTTTGATATGAAGATAAAAAAGATAAAGGGTTTAGTTCAAAATTTCCTGATGGTTATCAGGACACTTGAGAAAGGTTTAAAATGGCACAATAACCAAACTATTGATAAGAATAAGGATCAGGATATTTCATCTAAAGTGAAAGCCAAGAAATTATTCAATATTAGTTAAGATGACTAGAACTAGTTTTATCCATTAGAAGTAAATATAAGTTTGCTTTGAAAGTCACAACAAAGTCAGTTATATGATCAAGTAAGAAGCCTGCTTTGTGGCAGGGACAGTTGTTAGTTTCCATCAACCTCAGATGTTGGTATTCAAGAACAAAGGAAGTTAGGTAGGAAGATAGTGTAAGTGTGAAAACTGTTTTAAAAGTTATTTTAACTTTTAAAAACAGTAGTTTTCAGAGTTACACTATCTTCCAACCTAACTTCCTTTGTCCTTGTGCCAGACAAAGCTGAGTAAATATCTGTAAAATTAAGCAAATCTGACCTAATAAAAATTTATAATCTAATGTGGATCTTTCTTCCCTTTTAGTAAATATCCACAAACTCAAACAGGTTTCAGTCTCACATATTTCCATTACTGAGTGAATAAAAGTTGCTTATTGTGAATCCAGTGTGCCAAGTATTATATTCACTCTCATCCACCCCCACATACAAAAAAAAAAAAAAAAAAAAAAAAAAATGAATAAAAGTTCCGGATAATCTCTTTAGAAAACAGTGCTTGTAAAGGTCTGTCAAACATTACACAGAGGTGAAAAGAAATTGATAAATTTACTACCTGCTAAGAGAAGTTTCGTCCAACACCACAAACAAATAGCTACAAAACTAAAACATTAAACTAAAAACACTTGTCTTGTTCTTAAATAGTCTTGTCAGATCAAAACTTTCATATAGATGCCATACATGGCACCAAACTCATTCAGCAATATCTAAACTGTCAGCAGAATACAATTGCTTTCTAAGATCAATTGCTAAAAATGGCTTTGAGCAAGACAAACATGTAGGTCTTAGCGAGGACCATCCTTCTTCAAACCTTGTGGAGTGCTGCTAAAGAATCAAAAAGAACTGTAGTAGATAACAGAAACTAAATTACTTAAAGACTTAACAGCAACAACTAAAATAGATAGTACAGGTAACTCAATGAGAATAACAACCTAATTAAGATGTTAACAACTCACTACTATAAACAAGGTTGGGAAATATTAGTGAATGTTAATTTACTTCCCATATAAAGGACAAGATCTCAAAATATAACTAAGTTACTTCCCTTGTATGGAAGACAAGTGCAGAACTTCTGAAATAAACATGGCAACAAGCTGACATATGTGGAATTCATGGTTTAAAATCCAAACAAATCCTTGCCATTCTCAGACAATAAATGAATAGAAACTATTTTATTATGTATTAAAATACATTTGTCTTATTTTCATTCATTTTTCTTCATCCAACAGCCTATAGCAGAAATGAAACCAACATCAATACTGGGAGTGAGGAGAGAGAAAGCAATAACTGCTACTGGATTTGAAAAATCTATTCTCTTGATAAATAGTTTTAACAGAAATTCTTGACAATATCCAAAGAATCTGGCATCTTGGCTTCAGTCAGTTACCAACCACTGGAAGATAGTTCCTTGTGCCTTTTCTATAAATATTTCAATTGTTCTGATGAGCATTTCTCTTTGGTACCTTGGAGTGTATCATCAGTGTTGTACTAGATTGGCCGATAAGTCTCATTATTTTACTGCTGAAATTGGTAAGTGTAACCGTGAGTTCTATTCTAATAGCTTCTCTCACACTTATTGCCTGTGAACTCCTCCAGCTTCTTGCTTTCCTGTTAACTGACCTGCAAAAATTTAAATGCCATGTCAATCTTAATTTTCTATCTCCTTGAATTCCAATTTCTGAAAGATGCGCTATACATCAGGATTGACGGTATGAATAAAGTGCCAATGTTGGAAAGAGACAATAAAAAAATTGAATAGACAGACGTTGTCAGTAGAATTTAACAGAACTTGTTTGGATGAATTCTGTTTGCGTGAATAAACTACACACTTGTATATATTATATATATATATATATATATATATATATATATATATATATATATGAATATGTAGAAAGTGTAATGACCTATATAAAAAAAATTCTATCCTATACATTTAACCCTAGTAGCCTTATAAAAGGGACCATGAAACCATTTTCCTCTAGTTATGGTTTATATAGAAGTGCTGATTATGGCAGCCAGCCTGGAAGAAAGAAAACCGAGTTCTACCTGAGGAGAAACCTTGTGACATACTGAGCAACATGACTCATAAGTTCTGAAGAGTGTGATTGGCTCTACACAAGCCATCACCACTATAACAAAAAAAAAAAAAAAAAAAAAAAAAAAAACATTGTGGGTAGGCTAGAATTCCAGTTTAGAACTGAACTGTTAGGAAATCATATGTTGAAATGCATAGGAGAGTATATAAAAATCTTTGCAATTTAAATAAAAAATACGACAATTTCTTTTGGAGGAAGGGTGCAATATCTGGAATTAAGCTAAAAGACAAAAGTAGACCTTTTTCTCTCTCTCTCTCATATATATATATATATATATATATATATATATATATATATATATATGTGTGTGTGTGTGTTTTAAGCTATGCTATATTTATGGGTCAAAGTGCTCAATATCAGAAATTGACTGTATGTAAATATAAGAGTGGACATTAAGGTCAACACCCAATGGTGACAGTCTGTTTCATACTTAAGTGCAATCGTCAGACCTGAAGATTGCACTTAAACATAAAACAGACTGTCACTATATATATCTCTAAACAAGTTTGATTAAAAAGAATCAACAAAGTCTGTGTTTAATTTTTCATATTTTTCCAATTTTTGGATGAGATGTTGAATATTGTGCTCAAAGTTGTGGATAAACGGTCCAAAGTTCATGTTTTGTCATTTTTGTTCAAGTACTTTCGACTTTCATAGTCATTATCAAGAATGTGGTGTCTGTATGGTAGTTAGAATCCCTTTGTCTGCATCCTGGTATTCTTTGGGAAGCTAGATATTTAAAATGGTCTCACATGATGTCATGTTTAACAGTTATTGGGAACAAGGACAAAAAAATAAATAAAAAAATAAAAAAAAAAAAATAACGTGATTTATTTTTTTTTTTTTTAATACTAATATGTGTGCACATTAATTATATCTATAATTAATTATATTTTTGCTTATTGAACTCTTCCAGCTTCTTGCTTTACAGTCAAATTCGATCATTGAAAATTTAAATGCAATGTTAATTTCTCTTCTGCCTTCTTAATCTTTTATTTTTTGCTCTCCTTAGAGTTTTTCTTTCACTCAGTAACCCCTTGTCTTAGTAGCTTTACTGCCTTGCCTGACATGAAATGATTAAATAAAAAATAAATAAAAATAAAACTAACACACACACACATATCAAATGTGCATATTACACATTTGACATCTGTGTTTTTTGTATTAAAAAAAAAAAAAAAAAAAAAAAAAAGCAAAAAATTTTCACTTTAGGTTTCAGAGGTAGTGCTGATTATGGCAGCTGAGATTTTACATTGTAACATCTTGTAAAGAAAACCTGAAGGAAAAAAAAATCCAGTTCTCTATCAAATCTGAAGATGGACGTGATTCAATGAAACTCAGAGTAAGGACATACAACAGCAAAGTGAACGTATCTATTATTACTCTTATTATTGTTTTTCTTGTACAAAGACTGCTTGATTTAAATATCTTATCTTCCAGAATTAACCTAGTTGACCGATTTTTGTTGAAATACAAAAAAAATATACACATACACAAAAAAAAAAAAAAAAAATTAAATGTTTTTTCAGTTTTATTTATTTATTTATTTTATGCTATTTAAGAGCTTCATCAGGCCAGAGAGAGGAGGGGAGGCAGTAAACATTCTAACATGCAAAAAATTGATACAAGAGGGAGGAGAGGCTGATGAATGAGCCAAAGAGTTTTGTGCAATGACAAATCAGTCAAGTATGAAGTAATGGATGGGGTGAGGGAAACGATAAGAGATAGAATCAACCATAGCATTAGTCAGGAAGGAGAGTATAATAAATAAATAAATAAATAAAATAAAAAAAAAAAAATAAATAAAATAAAAATAAGAAATAAAATAAAAAAAATGAAGGTGGAGTAAAAAGAAGATGTTGGCTGTCATCAAGAATCCCAAGAGAAGACAGCCATGATGACAACTGCACATCCTAGATGCATATGCAATGAAGAAAATGTCTAGCAGCTACTGATAGAAAACAAAAATAATCCAAAGAGATCCCTAAATTGGAGCAGGATTTGTGGATTTGATTGCATATTGCACAGAAGTGCAACATTAAAAATATGATGTCATAATTTCCTCTGTTTGTATAAGTATTCTATTCAATTGCATGATAACTCCAGACTAGATTTTTATAGACAGAACCAATAGATGAACGAATCTCTATGATTATATTTTGGATATCATAACTTTTTTCTGAACCGGACCTCACATTTGAATTTCTGGGTTTAGTGTGCATAAAAGTATAAATTGTTTGTTTCGTTTTTTTCTTGCTTAAAATTACATCAACCTCAGTGTAGGCATTTTAATGTCTGAGGTGTAGGCATTTTAATGTCTGAAGTCTAGCATCTGATTCTAGTCTATATCAAATCGTTTTTACTTTTTCTCTTTTCTTGAAACAGACTCAAATACAACAGACAAAAATCTCACAGAATTAATGAATTTTAACTTGTCTCTGCAGGTTCAAGTTTTACTTTTAGTCATTTTTTTTTATATGTTCTGCTTAAAATTGATTAAGAATAGATTATGCCAAGTAGCGAAGAACAAACAATATAAAGAACAATGTCATACAATAGAAAAAGAAAAAAATTAAAAGACTAAATTTTCTGGTTTTTTTTTTTTTTTTGGTTTTTTTTTTTTAAGAGATTTGTTCAACTTAAAAGCAAAAATATTATTCCAGAAAAATCACCCTAATCAGTAACGGCTTCACCAAACCAGGTAATTTTTTATTCAATAATATTAATAATACTAGCTTTCAAAGAGTCCTTTCCAAGGTAAGGTACACTGGTTGGTCTCCTCCTCCCCAATGTGACACTATGATTAGGATATCAATATAGAAGTGTGATTTTACTTTGACCTCAAGTGTTTCTATTCTATGGCTGGTGGATGGGGGATTTTGAAATTGTTTTCTAAACAGCACCCACTTGATCAAAGAGGAAGAAAAGAACAAATGAATAAAAGAAAGCATTTGGTATCAAGTGACAACAAAACTGGACATTGATGATTTCTAGTCAATATTAATAGTCACAGTTGGGGGTCAAGGAAGTCAGTTCTGGTTTGCCCTTGATGAAGGAGAGATTGTACTTCATATACTTCTGAGGCCTCCCATTCATGTTACCAGCTATGTGTCATGAAGTTCAGATAGAGAGTTAGTAGGGGTGGGGATCCGAATTGTTAGTCCGAGATAAAAGTTTTTCCAAGTGCCACCTACCTGCCACCCAGACTTAGCAAGCAAAGCCCTGAATAAAACCCCTATTTTTTATTATTGTAAAAAGGTTTCAAATTTTTATTTTTCAATGAGATATTTGTTTTAATTTATTGTTTATTATCTATTCTTGCCACTATTAACCTATATTTCGCTGGAGGTAAAAATTGTCACTGTAGAATTATCTCCCTTTGCTGCTCTTGGCACATTCTGTTGCCTTGAGAGGGTTGCTATAAATAAACACTTGTCAACTGTTATTTACAGTATTTTTCAGCTGGAAATACCCTACTACTGCTTTGGAACAAGTCTAAGCTTCTGTTTTTCAGACAGCATTTTGAATTCTACACTACACATGGCGTAACAGATTAAACCCATTTTTCGATTTTTTTGTAAACAAAAATAGCCGCATCAACATCCAATGAAGCCTTTTATTCAGGAGTTTCTTTGATTTGGAATCCAATGATGATTTTGAAGGCTTTACTCAAGCAAATACTGATGGTGAATTGGTCAGAGATGATAACCATGCTTATGATATAAAACAATAATGACCAGTAGGTGCTGAGCAGCTATCATCATCTATGGCTGATTAATTTTATGGAAGCTACTAAACCCCATGGATGTACCTGATAGCCTTTCTGAAGTTGAATTATTTCGTCTATTTATAAATGATGAAATAACTTTATTTGTCAATGAGACAAAGAAATATGATAGTCAGATAAAAGAGCAAACAAATGCTGGTGTCTACTCATACATAAACATGTACAACATCACTTTTGACGAATTGAAAGCCTTCTCCATTTTGCTTCTTATTGCCCCCCAGAACTCAAGAGGAGTAATAAAAGTTAAAGTATGTTAAATTGTTAATGTATTTTTTTTTATTTTGTGTTCCATTTTTTTTGTTTTCAATATCAAAACATGCATGCAAAACAATGCATTACATCAAAATATTACTCATCCATTCTTTTATTAGTATACAAAAAATAAAATCTATATACACAATACAAAGAGTTATAACAATTTTGAAACAGTAGGTGCTCAAAAAAAAAAAGAAAAAAAAAAAATATGCATTGGCAGGGGGAACAATTCTAGAATGAATTTAGTGGGGTAAAGGTTAAGCATTGGAAGATGGCATGGTTTGGCCACATCACAACAGCCTCTGCAAGACCCTTATGCAATGCACTGTTGAAGGCAGACACAAGCAGGGACGGTAACAAAAGAGTTGGTCAGACATCATCAAAAAGTGAACAATACTGGAACTCCTGAGATGATCCCAAAAGAAACAGGTTGTTTCTTCCACTCTTAGGTCACCCCCGATGACTGAAGAAGTCATGGGACAGATAATGATTCATTTTTTGGTGGGTACAGACATGAATGAGAATAGAGGCTTAGTCACTGGCTGGTTGGTGGAAAGCTGGACAATTGTCCCATTGTATGTCTAAACCAAATTTCGTAATCTCAGAAATTCCAACCAGAAGAGTGAATCTAAATGTTGCGGGTCACAACTTTGTAACAATTCTCAGACAGTCACCTCTGGCTCCCTAAAGTCATAGGGGAGAAAAAAAAAAAAAAAAAGGTTGAAACACATACAGCCAACTCAATCCAGAGCTTGACCACACCACTGCATTCAGCAACTAAAAGGTGGCATTATTGACCCCTGAGGTTCTGTAGAAGTAGTAGAACGGTGTAACCCTGACTCCCCTTGCTCATTTCTCAAGGACCACAGGTTTGGCCACATCACACAACAGCCTCTGCCAGATCCTAATGCAAGGCACTGTTGAAGGTAGACACAAGCAGGGACGGTAACATAAGAGCTGGTCAGACAACATCAAAGAGTACATAATGCCAAAACATCTGAGAGTCACTGCCATTGCTCATTTCTCAAGGACCATGACAAATGTGAATTTTGTATGAATCTTGATAAGAACCTCTTTGAAAGCTACCTGTCACTTCTGCTCATTTTCAAGCAGCTGGTTATTTCAAAATTGCATGTATAGCAGCTTATGTCATGAGCACAGAGTACTTTTTGATTTTCTATCAGATTAGAAGCTGCTAATGTTCTGGGTACATTTTAAGAAGAAATGAAAGTCAAATTTGGCATATGTCACATAACGTTATGAGGTTAACTTCCCATTATGGCTTATTAAAAAGTTATGTTCTAAAATACATGGCACACACTTTACATCAAATTTGATTTTTAAATTACTTATGACATCCATTCAATCAGCATCTTTAATCTTGAACTTTCATATCCAAATTGCTGCTAAATTAAACTTCGTTTTCTTAAGATAAAAACAAAAACCATTGTCTTTATTAATGTTTTAATGAGAATTTCACTCATATTAAACTGCAGGTCCAATTTCATCAGTCCACAATTCATCACCTGAAATTAAAAAGGTTCCAGCTGAACTTTTGAGATATTTGTCTTCAAAGTCTGGCTAACAATAACTTTTTCATAGATTGGCAGAAATACTATATATAATTTTCTCTAAGATTTAAGATTTCTGTACAAAACTTAAGTGGTTATATAGAGTGTTGCAGAGAGAACATGCCACAGACCATAAGTGAAAAAAGAAAATTGCAGATAGAACCTTTTTAATCTCAGTTGACGAATTGTTAGTAAGCAATATCAGTTGAATAAGAATAAGTCTCTGGCAAGTTTTTAAAGAGGTTTCCTACAATTTTACTTGATAGAACTCCTAGAAAGGTGTTGAGCCTAAAATAAATAAAAAATTCTGGCTGGGTTAATAAAAAGGTCAAAATTTTTACTAGTTAAAAAACTAAAATGGAGTTTTTAAAAAAAATAAAATAAAAAGTGAAATTCACTAAACTTTAAAATTATTTCCAAAACTGACCCTCCTTTCATTTAACGCAATAATTTATCTCCATTTTAATGGAATATTGTATTCAATAGTTGATACCAGATATTTTTGAAATAGCGCTTAAGAGATTTCTCTAATTTGTCAAATCTGAAAATGAGTGAATGGAAATGAAAATGCTTTATAATAAAATTCTTCCAAATTTTATTCTGACTGAATTTAGGAATGAGCAATCCCATTCAAAGACTTTTTTTTTTACAAAAATTGCTGTGGGTTGAAATAAAAATACCAACTGGCAAAAGTCCCCCCCACTTTCTTTTTAGATGCTTGAAATTAAACTATAACTTCAGTAACTTTTAGCTAATATCATTTTATACAGGCTTATAGATTTTCATGTTTACGAATAATGCAATTCAATACAGTATCAAACTTTTCTTTTAAAGTTATTTTTAATGATATTACAATAAATTTTTGAATAAAACAAGTTTTTTTCATTTTTCTACAACTGATCAGAAGAGAATGGCTAATAACATTTAAAAAATTAAGATTACCCAAAAAAAACTGCTATGTAACTAATACCACAGGAAGGAGAAGAAAAAAAAAATCACAAAATTATCTCACCAACTCAGCATTTGGAAAGAAGGATATGAAAAGTGCTTACCTGCAAAAGAAAGAAAAAATATATTACAAACTGGAAGAGATTGAATTGAAATTATCTTGCACAGGCACACAAAAAAATCTTAAATGCAATTATGTCTTACATAAAACAAGAAAAGCCAGTTAAAAATATTTTAAGTTTTACATGCAAGCTGCAAACATTTTAGAATACGTGATTATCTTAGACATCATGTGAAATTAAAGTAGGTGTAAACTATAACCAAAAACATTCAACATTGATCATTCAAAGAACAAAGACAGATAAAAGCTGTTCACTGATACTGAATATCTATGATTAGTAATTATATCTGTGTGAACACAGGCTATTAAGATGAGATATATATATTAGTGTATTTAGGCAGCAATCCTTCTTTTATACATGTTTCATTAAAGACAACCTACAGTGTATTGTGATTAAGCTTTTTATTTAATTTTCCTTATATTCTGGGCACAAAGTGTAAAAACTGTCCAAATGTTCTGCATTTCTGAGCACTTTCAGCTTTACTTTTAGCCAAGGATGATTTAATTTTTACTTTTTAACTGAATGTATGGATTGTGTGTATGTATCTAGTTATAGGAATGTTTTATTTTCCAAACACAGCACGTTGTGGCTGTGTTTGTAGTTATCGAGTGTTGGCTTTTTCTTTTTTATTATTAAGACTTCCATTGTTTTCTATCTTTTTTTTTTGCATGTGTATGAGATCAGTATGCTTGTATTTTCTACTAATATGTTTTGGATGGAGTTTTTCAGGCTTGTGTCTGTGTTTAAAGGAGTTCTTATGGAGCTGTGGTCAGATAGGTATAGCATAAGTCATCTGGAGAGGCATGTAGTAGTGTGATCAATGTAATTATTTATGACATTCGTTTGATCAGGAACACAGTTTCTTAAAGGGCATTTGAACTCATAACTCGTGTTGGTTCTTTGTAGTTTTGATTTTTCAGGTGTGCTGTTATTTTTGAGGATAAGATTAATGGTTCTAAATTTTTTTGTAATGGATAATTTAATTTTTTTGTTCAGATTTCTTGATATCATTCTTGATAATGGCTAAAAGTATGGCCAAAATCACTCGGAAATGCCGAACATTTAGACAGTTTTTACACACTGTGTCCAGAAAAAAAATAAAAAACACTTGTACAAACACAAGAAAAATTAAAAAAAAGATTAATTACAGTACCTTGTCAGTCTTCTTTTAAAAATAAAAAACTCACACATAAAATTCTGTTTATTCAGGCAGCAAATGTTCATTAAGGTAAATATTATTAAAAACAGACATTTTGTTTCTATTAATTTTAATGATTTCCTATTCCAAATTATGAATCGTCCTTAAACAAGGAGGAAATGCCTTCAGAAATATTCTGAAGTTCATTTCAGAAGAAAAGTACAGGTAATATGGTCCAAGTTTACAACTTAAATTATCATTAGCATAGGTAGAGACAATGGTGAGTTTTGTAGAAATAGTGAGTATTGTGACATAAGCATGCATATTATATATATATATATATATATATATATATATATATATATATATATATATATATATATATTTTATACACACACAATTTGAGGATACAGGTTCCTAAGTCATAATTGTTTTTATTTATGGAGGGTTGTTTTTGTTGTATGAGTATTGCCTCAAGGATCATAAGTGTTTTTACTATTTGATTTTGCTTGTAAGTAGCTGTCTAATGTTACTATGATTCTTATGCTGCTTATTAAAGTGTTGTATGATGGCACTATGGTCTGATATGTGGCAGGTGAGTCTATGTGAGAGTGTGGTTGAGATATATCCTATGTAAGACTTGTTTTTTTTAGTTACAGAGAAACATTTTCTCAATGTGGGTAAGTATATTCACATACAACACTGGTCTTATATAGGGGGTTAAATGAATGGGATGTTATTTTAATAACTAAGTTGCTAGTTTTTAATTTGTTTAGTAGTAAATGAATCTAATGTATTTATTTTTATCAACTGGTTATATATATATATCTACGTATGTTTTTTTGTGTTTTGTTTTTTTTTATTGCTGTTTAGTCTTATTTGTAAATCGTGGTGCATTTGATTTGGGTAATATATCTTGATAGTGTTATTGTCAATATTATGATTACAGCTTTTATTATTAAAATTGTTGGTTAAATGAAATTTGATGTGATTGTTGACTATGTAATTCGAGTACCCATTATACATATCCTGGAAAAACTTTATTAACGAGATATTTGACCTTTTAAATGCATAAAGAATGAGTAAATGAAAAACATTAAAAAGTGTGAAAAATAAAACAGGAATTAAGACAGAAAATAATGACTGACATCACGTTTAAATAATTGAAGATCAAAGTTGACTGGGAAGTGACAAGCTGGAAGAGAATGCCACACACAAGTGGAATAGAAGAAATTGTTAGCATAGAATTTAAGGTTACATATAACAACTTCAATTGTAAAATGATAAGACTTAGCTGCCAATCCAGTACTGAAATTCATAAAGTCGAGATACCAAAGTCAAAAACTCATCAGGACAATTACCATGAAGATGTAGAACGGTACAGGGAAGCTATGATGCTAAGTCAGAACTGATAACATTGCAGATTCTTATTTGGATTTTCAAGAATCTCTAAATACATAGCAGAAGCACCAGACCAGAATGCGGCAACTACTGGGGTTGGGGATCATTCACATTGACAAAGGCTAGAAAACACACACACACACACACAATAAAAAATAGTTTAAGGTATTTATATATATATATATATATATATATATATATATATATATATATACACACACACACACAGAAAGTGCAGGAGATAACCCTCCCACATAAGACATCAGTGGCAATGAGGTGTCTACATCTAGTTAATTTTACCATCATAGGGGAGATATTTCTGCTGCACTGTAAATTAAGCAGTAGACTAGACAAGTCCAAAGTGAATGAAACAGAAACCCATAATAAACTGTAATGGACAAGAACAGGTAAATAAGCTTGGAAATACATATCTGAAAAGAAACATTGTAGTGATCAAATGGTCACAAAAGCATGGCCATATTTTCTGCCCATATATATATATATATATATATATATATATATGTGTGTGTGTGTGTTTATCATTCAAGCAATATTTAGGTTTTGAGAATGTTGACTATGAGACAGAGCATGAAAGCTTTTGAAGTTTATGTTTGAAAACTTGATGCAAAGTAATACGCACAATATTTCAAAAGAATAAGAAAGTTTTACAGTTTTATTTCTAAGCATTTTATTCATTGCTATTTTGTACACAATTTCCAAACAAACTCAAAATGGAAATGTGAATTGAAAGACTTTACATTCCTCACATAATTCTTACAATTAGCATTGTGAACAGAATATGGCTACAGTTGAAAATTTTCAAATCCCAGTCATGAATGACCTCCCTTTACAGGAAGTCAAAACTGACACAAAACACTGGTTTAGCATATAGGGAATTTCTCAGTTCATTCTTACAACTGAACATATTTCATTCTATGAACAGTTTGATTAAATAAAACAAAGCCTTATTAATAATTTGAACACTAACACCACAGAAATATTTTTCACTGATCATCGATTTGTTTTCTACAGCATATGAACACTTTACAGGTTATTTAAAGCCAGTAAGTGTTTTTAGATTTTAAATTTTTTTTTTTTGTTTTTTGAGGTAATGTTTTAGTGAAGCAAGTCTTACTAATTAACCCATAAATGGGGAATAATTCATACATTTTTCAAGAGTATTAGCATATAAATGAATACAACGAACCCAAATTGAATTAGAACTGCTCTCCAATTAACAATGTTGAGCCATTATCCATTACACCACCTGCAATTCCAAGCTTACAGCAACTGATATTCCTAAACTATCACCCATAGAGGTATTGAATGGGCTCAGCATTGCTTAACCAGTGATTGAAAAATTTCCTTGGCTTACAGACATGTTTAAGCACCGGTTCCTATACAGTTTTGTAATAATTTTTAACCCTAAAAATATAAATCATGAAAAGTACCTTCATGTGAGTTCCTTAAGAACTAATTTCAAGGAAAATATTTACAGTTTATTTTCATGACAAGAGGGGGATTTAAAAAGCCTTTAAAAAACTTTTCCTTAATATAAAATATTTGCATGTTGTGTGTGGTCACAGTGGAGTAATGGATAGTGGCTCAATTTGAGGTATTTCAGTTCAAATTCCAATCAAGTTATATTCACATACATGCTAATACCCTTCAGAAAGGTATGAATACACCTTTTCTCCTCCCAGATATGGGTAAATAGCAGGACTGAATAGGTTCTATAACCTTGGGTGGTAACCTGTCTAGAAGAACTCTGAATTTAAAAGCTGAGGAGGGCAAAGTTCACCAGCTCTCTGCTCGTCCAAAAAGTGTGGTTGACTCTGCAAAAGCCTTCAACACTATAACCAAATCATGTGGGTAAGTAATCTGGCTGTTCATGGCTATAAAAAAAAAAAAAAAAAAAAAAAAAAAAAGAGTTCCTGTACCCACATATGCAAAAATGACTAGGAACATTTTTATATATATATATATATATATATATATATATATATATATATATATATATAATATATATATTATATATTCTTTTTTATAGATACAAATATTTAAATAAATGCTGTTTATAATAATTACTTAAATATTTGTATCTATAAAAAGAACATATAAACATAAAAAATGTCTTAAAAATAATTGTCGGCCTTTGTCCATTTCATAATTTATATATATATATATATATATATATATATATATTTGGGTTTGACGGGAGACAAAGCAGAAGAGATGCCATAGGATCAAGCTGTAATAAACTAGAAGCAGAGAAAACTTGCATAAAACTATTTTTGCCTTGAGCCCCCCACCAGATTGTGATAAATTTATCAAAATCTAATCTTATAAAAAAGAGGCTAACAGAAAATCTTTGTGCACATAAAACGAAAGAGAAACACAGAAGACAAGAATGTCAATAGATGATCACATTCCTTCCTAGTTTTTTTTTCCTTTTACAAATCAATAAAAAGATAATGGCAAGGAAAAAAAATTCCAAATATTTAAAAATATAAATAAAGAGAATATTTATACACAGAGAATTTTGGCCTATCATAATATAGGTCATGTAGTAGTAAACATTTCCTACATATAAATATATAGTGAAAAAGATTGTCCTTTTTACTATTATCAAAGAAAAATGTAAGTATCAATCCACATATTTCCCAATTCAAGCTCAGAAGCCGTAATCTTATTATATTGATTCAGTTGCATTTCTTTTTATTGACCGACTTGTTTTCTACAGCTTATCAACACTTCACAGGTTATTTAAAGCCAGTAAATATTTTTAGACTGTAAGAATTTTTTTTTTTGGGGGGGGACAATAATTTAATGATACACGTCTTACTAATCATCCCATAGTTGGGGGAGAAGAGGCAAATTCATTCTCCCCCCACAAGTAATTTTGCATGTAAGATAATATAATGAACCCAACTGAAATTGGAACTCAGCTTTCCGATTAACAATAACAATCCATTACACTACATGTACATTCAAACTTACAGCACCTTGTATTCCCAAGCAATCACCCATCTTTGCACTGACCAGGCTTGACATTCTTAACTTTGTTGATCATAATGGAACTTGTGTTTCAGTGTGATATGGCCTCATCCTTTTTACAAAGATATAACAAAAATGCATATATAAAGCTATATGCATGCTGTTTTCTTATTTTACAGTAATTAAGTATTGATATACAACCACTTTCTCAGATCAATAATTAAAAATGGTCTAGTGCAAATGAAGCCTGCAGGTCTTAGTGAGGACTGTCCTTAGAACCTCATGGCACTATAGAATTAAAAACAAAGAACTGGAACAAATAACAGAAACCACATCATTTGAGGACTTTCAACAGCAACATCAAAATAGACAGCACATGTAATTTGTAGAAAAATGGAAAATCATGATGTTGACCTTCCACACTACTTCAAACAAAAAGTTAGGAAACTACTATCAATAGTAGAAATAGTGATAACAGTAGACCTGAATTTTTTTTGTTTTTGTTTTTTTTTGTTTTTTTTAAGTGATTTCACCCAAAGCAGGGTTGTAAAGCCACGAAGACACAAGGGGTTAATCGAATGTGAAATAATATGAGAAAAAAAAAAAAAAAAAAAAGATTAAGGATAACAATAAAAGAACATGAATTAAGATAGATAACAATTGACATTGATCATCAAAAATTTAAATGCAAAGTTGGGAAAGCAAGAATCCAGAAAAGATTTCCACAAGCTATAAATGTGAGAGAATAATCTGTTAGCATAGAACTTAGTTATGTCCAGCAATTTCAACTGTAAGATTAGATTTTTGCCATCAATCTTACTAGACACACTTAAAGTCATAAAAGACTTTATAAATTTCAATCAATGGTAGTATGAGTACTGGCTGCTCGGTCAATGAATGCTGAATGTTTCCATGTAAGGAAATGGCTAATATTACCATATAAATTAAAGAAAAGTAAATATTTTTTTATCTAATGAAGTCTTTTGGTGCATTTCTACACTGTCACCTTTCTGGCTCACACACACACACGTGTGTGTGTGTGTATATATATATATATATATATATATAAAACAGTCTAATTATTACCTCTTGCAAGTACACAGAAAAACTAGATTACTCGGTCTTGCCTGCACTCCCTACAGTGAGCCAAAGATGTCAGTAACATATACAAAATTTTCAAGAACGCAAACAAAAATTAGAAAAATAAAAGCCTTTCTAAAGAAAAAAAAAATGGCAAAGACTGAAAAAAAGAACTAGAGAAAATGAGCAAATAGAGAAACCGAGAAAGAAAAAAAAAAAAAAAGATCAGAGGAAAGGAAACAGAAATGCAATGAGGAAAAAAAAAAAAGGTAAGTCATATAGATAAAAAGCGAAAGGCCTACCAAGCCAGTAGTTAGTTATGGCAATGATCAAGTTCTGCCAACAAGATTGATCTGGATTAGAGTAATCAGCTTCAAGATTAAGTCCCAAGTTTCTCATATGCCATTTCCTGACTAACTCACCATCAGGGGAAGGATGAGGATTGCAAGATTGAAGAGAGATATTTTTCCTTTACTTTATCACCAAGTGTGTGTAATGCTACAGGTGCATGCAAATGAAATTGTACAGTTTATAGAACAGAAGAGGTGTGTATTGAAGAGCATATCAGTGAGAAAATTCAGGGAAAGTAGAGAAGTGGCTTTAGAGTCATATCAGAAAACATTTAAGTAAAAAAAAAAAAAAATAAAAAAAATGCTTCAAAATAAAAATAAACTAAAAGATAGTAATGTTGGTAAAATTAGTAACACTAAGTGTTTATCAGGGAGAAAAATCCATTGATATATCTGAATTTTTATTGAATAATTTTAATGCAGAACATTTTAGAAGAAT
Organism: Acanthosepion pharaonis; assembly: GCA_903632075.3. NCBI lineage: Eukaryota > Metazoa > Mollusca > Cephalopoda > Sepiida > Sepiidae > Acanthosepion > Acanthosepion pharaonis. The sequence goes on from CAHIKZ030002357.1 coordinate 265,398, forward strand.
GTATAAAAAAAAAAAAAAAATAAAAAAAAATTTTAAAATAGAAACAAAGTAATACATAAAATTTAATTTTTTCCCCAATAATATAGTTTTAATGTATGTTATATTCATGAGTATAGTGGTATGCATTGGTTAACTTCAGTGATATGGCCGTACGCCTCATTTTTCACAGAGATTTTACAAAAATGCATATATAAAACTATATACATGCTGTTTTATTTATAGTAATTAAATATTGATATACAGACATCTACAGACCCCACCCCCATTTGCATACACCTTATCAGGGATAGAGTATGCAAATATAAAAGTGGACACCAATGTCAACACCAAGCGGCAACAGTGTTTCATGCTTGAACATGTTCTGAAGATTGTGTTCATGCATAAAAGAACAAGTTCATTAATCCATTAGGTTAAATAAGAACAAGACAAGGCATCCCTCAACATGGATAGCAGAATGAGAACAATCTACTCTTGTAGAAATAAATAAAGAGTTCAGTTAGAAATTCCTTGAAGGTTACTCAAATCAACATGCACCTGAAGAAGACTGAAGGGCACTACAACTGAAACATCGTCATAATAGCAACAAAAAGGAGGACAATAATGTAAATAATGTAAAATTTGAACTTTTAAAACAGTTTATTATTACAGAGTTGTGTCATTACAATACAGACTTCTTTACACGACATTGAAATTATTTCATTTTTAGTGCAACATTGGTTAGCAAGGTTTTTTGGTGGATATTATAGTTCAAACACATAGGGTCAAAGTGCCCAACATTACGAAAATTCATTGAATCACTAATCATAGCCACCCAAATAGTCAATGTTATGAAGTTTTTAGAATGAAACAAAAACATTTTTTGGAATGTAACAATTTTTTTTTTTTTTTTTGCAAGTGTGTATTACAATAGTTTGATTGGAAATAAAAATGATTTGGTAGATAGAAGTCCTATTTAACCAATAACTGGTGGAGAAGAGATGGATTCATACCTTTCCCAAAAGTGAACATAAACTTCACTCTCCACATTCTATATTACGAGCCACAACCCAACTCATTGCTCCACAAGCACATCCACAAAATTTTAGTACAAAGTGAATTACTGTAATAGAGGTAAACACATACAGACACTAACACCGTAGCATTAATAATTAAGAGAAAGACCCATGAATATTTAAATTTCTCCTATTTTAACTTCCTGATGAATCTTAATTTTTCCATTAATGATAATAAGCTCATGGTAAGTTCTATGACAATAAAATATCCGTAGAAATTGGTATGTCCTATCAAAATGTAGCCAATCATGACCTTCCACAGGTTTCCTTTCTTTATCTGTAAATAGTCATTCTTGGGGGAAAATAGAGTTGAGTTGTTTTTCATTGTCTTCACCATAGTTTGGGAATCAGAGAAACTGGTTACCACCCAAGACTACTCTACTTAATCTATATCAGGAGAAGACTAATTCATGCCTTTCCCAAGAACATTAGGTCAAAATGGAGCACAAACAAAGACAGAATTTGAATTCTGCTCACTGATTCCAATTTTGATGTTGATATTCATCACATTAACTACACATCCAAAATTCAGCACGTCCTTTATAAATACTGGCTTGAGCCACATTTAATTTACCCAATGAAATCACAAAGATTAAAGTTTTGTACTACAGCACCTCAGACTAATGAAATGATAATATTTTACCACTGAATAAAAGTTTAAATAAAAAGAATAAATTTCAAAATGGTATGTCCTATCAAAATGTAGCTAATCAGATTTCTGTTTATATATAATAGTATCTATTCTCTAATGCTTGCATTATTCCCGGCTGACAATAGGTTATTTTCCTGTTTTTCAATTCACTATATACAGATTAAATATCAAGAATTGTTTAAATTTTATATTAAATTTGGAAAGTTTAGTGCAAAAAAATTAAATAAAAATAAAATTGCTCCATTAAACGTGATTATGAATTCTTTACTACATAACCCTATAAATGACCTTCACTATGTTGCTTAAAAAAAAAAAAAAAATATATATATATATATATATATATATATATATAAACCAATACTGGGCTACTACAAATTCTTTTTGTGAGAGAATCACTAATCATAGCCACCAAAGTCAAGATGTGCTTTTTCTAATATCAGCACATATTTGTTAATATTTTGCATAAATTTGTTAACAGAACATGAACAAGTATTGATTAAAACAAAAATAAATTGCATTGTCCTGTTGATGTGCTAAATTAACTATAGACATTTTAACATCTTCTTAGTTCATAAATATGCTTGTTAGTATTTGCGGTGTTCACTATCTTCCTTCACAAAGCCATAATGTATGTAATCATAAGTAACAGACACGAGTGAAGAAAAAAGTAAATATATTTGCTCAATAAATTCCACCTATTGATTTAGTAAATTATATATACATTTTTTTTTTCTTATAGTACAAGTAGAAAGCTGTGAAGAGAAATTTATGAACCCAGAGATCAATAAACCAAAGATCAATAATTTCTAATCTAGACAAAATGTTTATCATTGCAGTTAATTGAGCACAAAATAGTATATCAATTATGTTTTCAAAAACCAATTCATTTCCAACAAACTTAGTAATGGAGACAAATTGAAACTTGAAATAATAAAAGATGGTCATAATCCTCCAGAATCATTTATTAAAACACAAATTAGACTAAGTATAGCTAATACAGATAAATATTCAATGAAAGATAAGTTTTCGCACAAAACTTGATACAACCAACAGATTTATACAGATTCTAAATCATCCAAAACTCTGCAGCAAAAAATCATTTAAAATAAAACTAGTCAGTAATCTATTTTCCTTGCAGGTCAAATTGAAAACAGGACAACTAATAAACAATCTTGTGCTTTCTACACAAAGCTAAAATGACTATCAATTAAGAGATACTGTTATTGACATTATGTCATGAATTGGGATCAAATATGGATTAGAATCCAACAATGATAGGAAAAGGGACAAATAGGAAACAATTATAAATTTAACATATTGGGCTTTTATTTAAGGTTCATCAGAAAATGAAACATGGAAGAGAAAAGAAAATTCTGGTATTTATTATGTTGTTTTTCATTTGTTTAGCCAATGGTTCCCAAACAGTGCACCACACCTCATATATGCAGTGAAAAGGGATAGGAGGTGAGGCAGAATGATTGAAAGACGATCAAAGATTTAGAAACAGTTTCAAAAAATTTATATGGCAAAAAATAAATATGACTTAAAAATTTAAAATATTATGGATTAATTGTAATTGGATGCATGAGTCCCAGTATAAATAGTTATAAATAATTATTGACTGATTTTATCATGATATTTTTGCATTATATAAAGTATTAAAAATATAGTAACCAGGCTCCACCAATTGGAGGGGAGAGTTATCAATGACATTGTTCTAACTTCGAATCCAGTTATCTACCTTTAACCACCTCTCTCTCTTGATATATATATATATATATATATATATATATATATATATATATCATCACATAAAATTTGGTGAGGTGTGAGCAAATTTTAATTCCAAAAATGCAGCCCAGAGAAAGAAAAAAAAAATGTCTTGGGACGACTGGGTTAAGAACTCGATTCATCAGAAAATGAAATACAGACGAGAAATGGAAATTCTGGTATTTATTATGGAGTTGTTTTTCATTGGTTAAGCAGACCTCACGTGTATTTGTCCCATCAATCAGTATTCATGTACATAATTCTTGTGTGTTTGCTGATCATAATTCTAGTTGGTCCATGTGGGATTTTATTGTGTGATAGTGAAAGAATTTATGTCATACAAGAAAGCCTATACAAATGCATGATGCCACTTTGCAATTTAAGAATTAAACTAGATTACTTGTATATTTTCATAACACAAGAACTTTTTTTAATTTTGACAGCCATTTGCAAATCTATGTCTGCATGACATAAATCAACCATAAATTTTTTGCAACTTTACAGAAAACAATATATGCAGGGAAGTATTTTTCTGGTTACAATAGGATTTTACTTTCATATTTTGCAATGTTCTGACTAACGTTCAGTGGTGTAATGAATAGTGTCTTGGATTGAGAAATATGAGAGCCGAATTTGAATTCCAGTAGAGTTTACTTTCACTTACATGTAAATACCCTTGGGAAAGGTATGAATCCATCTAGTCTCCCTCCAGTTATGGGTTAAATAGCAGAACAGACTGGCCTCTAAAGGCTTGGTTGACAACCAATCTAGAAGGACAACTGAATTCAAAACCAGCTTTGAAACCAGAGAGGGTTGGACTCCTTCAGGCTATATTGCCCAGGAAACACCACTGCTACTGTGATGACAATATATATGGTGCCCCTACAACCCTAATGATCATGATAAATTTATCAGTTATAAAAATTACTATTCTTGATTAGTTTTCTTGTTCTTTACTAGTTGTTTGCTCGATACAAGGCTTAATAGCCACTCAAGGTAGGTAGGTAGGTATGTATGCATAGCTGGCTACTCGTATTCAAGAATACCTGTCTACAAGGGCGGCTAGCCAATCCCTATTGCAGATGCTTGCTCAGGTGCATTTGTGTATTCAACACCCACAGAGCTCACCTATGGTTTATATTGCAACTATGCTGAGCAGACCTTAGTTACAGTTTCTGGGAAAGTGTGTGTCATCTAGTGTGATCAATAATTTGACTGGAGGAGTCGATCCCAGTGTGCAGCAACTTTGGAAAGTGCCTGAAAACGATATATGGCTTGGGTCAACCCGTAGTAAGTGAAAATTGGATAGATAGAGCCACTCAAGGTAGAATGAGGTTGTTTCCCAAAATATATGGTGATCCTACTACCCTAATGAATTATGGGACTTGCAATCATGATGAACAAAGCAATAAAATTTCTCATAAATTTTTTTTTTTTTTCATACTTTTGTGTGATTTATTTTTGAGAGATGGAGATAGAATGTGTTATGAAAATCTTACTATTGGACAGGTAAATGTAACTTCAGTTACAGTTTAAATTGTATATTAATGACTCAACTACCACAAGGGATTTAAAAGCTTTTTGTTTTTCACACTTGTGAGTGAACCTCAAAAGTAGTTTCTTTATAGAATCTTTTCTTTCCTTCTCACCAAACACTTTGCCACCTTCCCATCATAGGTCAATTAAAGCTTTTTACCAAGTGAACAATCTAAAGCCACTTAACTGTAAATTTTGTGTGGCAAAGTACTTTGTAATATAGTACTAAGTATGTCTAACTGTATTGCAAGAGCCTCGAGTGTAATCCCCTTTGCCAGGAGGAGGAGGAATGACACTTTCAGCTTTTAGGCCTTTACTGTGTGTGATAGAAAAAACAGAAGATATAATCATCACCATATCAATTGGAATTGTCTCAGACAACTAAGTATTATAAGAGAATGGATTTTTACAAGTCATTAAAAGAACGTGTGTGTGTGTGTGTGTGTGTGTGTGTGTGTGTGTGTGTGTATATATATATAAAGTCGGTAGCTTAAACCAAAAATAATATATCTTTAGTACAACAAATGGGGATGGCATACACGAGTCTTCAAGCCAGAAATAAAATTTTTAAAAAAATACCGGTTTCATTGACCTTTGTACAATCATTTTTGTCTCAATTAGCTCAGACAATATATAGAAACTTAAAACAATTTACCCAATGTATTTTATCCAATTTCTTTAAAAATAAAGCCCATGAATATTATTCCAGGATTAATGAAAAACATTTTTTTTTCATTAAATGCTTATGTATCACAGATAAAGAAACACAGATTTCAGGTCAAAATCTCTGATCAATATATAAGGTTATTGATTTCTTATTCCACATATGTCTACTTAGAAATAGCAAAATTAATTCATATAAAAAACAAGTAATGAATTTTTTAAAAACGACAATGAATGTGGAATATCAGTCATGTCACATATCTTGTAATCATTTGGGTTAAAAGGGTACCATATGTATTACAGCTATAGCAGTACAGTCTGCCCTACTATTTATCCTATAACTGCAAGAGGATAGCTTCATGACTTTTCAAAGGGCATTAGCACAAAGAGAACAAAATCAAATGGAGTGGGAATTGAACTCTGCATACTAAATTCATTTACCATGATGACAATTACACTATCCATTATATCAATATTAAAGCCTTTACATTCATAAATTATCTTTTTCTGGTATATTATTTTGCATTTGGTTCAAGCTAAAATTGCTTTCTATATAGTTTTAGAACAGACAGAAGGAAAACAACTGTTTCAATAAAACCATCTGTAACAGAGTAGCAACATAATAGTGGAAGAGGAAGAAATAAAAACAAAATGGTCAACGACAGACAGCTGGAATCATAAATAAAAAATTAAAAAAAAAAAAAAGGAAAGATGCAAAAAGGGGAAACCACTTAGGATTCAGTGAAAAAAATCCAACATATTGACCATCTTAAATTTATTAATCCATTGAATATTAAAATGAAAAAACAGCATGACCAAATGAAAAAACAGCATGACCAAAAGAAAAAACAAAAAAAAACAGCTATTCCACAGAAAAGATGTTTATTGATACTAACAATAGATAGCAGCAGTATGAATGAAGATGCACTCTCAAGAAAGATAATTATAGACAGACATACACTGAACAATGGAGACAAGCTGAGAATAATGACAAGACAGAATGACATTAAAATTCATGCTATTATGTTCACTACTATGATGAGACAAACAAAATTTACCTTAGATAAATGTGGCACAAATATCAATATATATATATATATATATATATATATATATATATATATATATATATATATATATATATATATACACACACACAATTTTATTACCTAAGTCAATGACTTTACAATAAAATAATGTTCTTGTATCTGTCATGCCCCTTCAAGACATGCGTAATCCTGGGTATGACATCCAACAGCAAAGCCACTAATCAAGAGACTGAAGTTTTTGAATAATTGCTGTTGTTCCCAGGTCCACCCTTACCCAGGGTGGTAGCACCTGTTAGGGTCCCAGCTATGGGCAAATAGTGAATTCTCAAATAAAAACACTATGAATGTGTAAAAATGGTCAAGTAAAAATGACCAACAATGCATGTTATCTGTTGTTGAATGCATATAATTGTGTTCAAAATATTTACATTTTGGCATCAAATAACTATATAGATCAATATGCATGATAATAGCTCTCTACAACTTCCTAAATTTTGGAGTTCTGAGCAACATTTGTCCACTATCCGTACCAGTCCCCATTCTGCCAACTATTTACACAATCTCATTAAGTAGGTTACTGTGTTTCCTTCTACTCCTCTTGCCTTCAATATATCCTGTGAGACACTAAAATCTGGCATCATGAGAAAATTTTTAAAAGATTGATTATGGAGAAAGGCAAAGATTTTCTTGGAGGGAAAAGAAAAAAAAGAAAAGAAAAATTATCTCAAAAAAGACAAACTCATCAGTACATATAAAATGATAATGATTACTTTACTTTATATTAATCTATCTATACATAAAATTCTGTGACTTCCATCAGTCTGTCCATCAAACCCTCTAAAATCACCATACATTAACTGATCAAAACCAAATTTTAGGGAGAAGTGCAAACAGGTAAGACAGTACAGAGTGCAGTTGGTTTTTACTAGGGTGCATCAAAACAGCAAAGTAGGGGTTTTGTCAAAGTATTTTTCCAAACAAATCAACTTATTCAAATTTCATGGATTAATTTGTGAAATTGAACAAATTATAAAGTTTGCAAATCTCAAAAAATGTTTATAACTTCAACAGTTATGGTGAGGATTCCAACATGCATTAGCATGTTGCCAAAAAAATTCTAGTATATTTAGATTTGACACTCGGAGTTGAAAGATAGAGAAAAGAAAAGGAATAATGAGAGAATATAGAAAATTATGAAAAGAAAATAACCACAATACTTTTAATGCTTTCACCCTCTACCAGCCAAAAGAAAAAGAAAAAAAATAAGTATTATTTTTTTTCACTCCTTGAGAAAAATTTGTCACTTAATTTTTTTCTCCTTAAGAAAAAAAACAAACTATTACCCACTTAAAAGTTGAATATTGTTCAGAATAATTAAAAAGAAAAGAAAAAAAAAAATGGTAGTCCTTTTAATATTCTAATACATAGCTGTCAATTATGAACAATCATTTTTGTTAAAATTTTACTCACAAACATGAACAGCCAAAGGAAACCTTTTTTTCAGTTTTATACCCAAATACAGCAGACGGATTCATTTTCTATGGCTCAGTAACCCATCACAGGTTATTTAAAGCCAAAAAAAATACTAAAATTGTAAGAATCTTTTTTGGAGGGTATAATAATGGTTTAGTGATACAAGTCTAATTAACCCATAGCTGGGGAAGAAGAGGTAAATTTATGATTTTCCCACCAAAGGTATTTGCATGCAACTAAATATAACACACACAACAGGAATTAGAACTTGGCTCTCTGATTAAAATTTCTGAACCATTATCCATTACATCACCCACACATCAAAGCTTACAACACCGAGTACTCCCAAGCAGTCACCTATATGGGTACTGCCCATGCTCAATGTTGCTTAACTTCAGTGATCATACAGGAACCAGTGTTTCAACATGTGGCCATAAGCCCCAGCCACAACAGAACTGATAATACAACTTGATAAAATAACTGAAAATCCACAATAATATATTCAACTAATGAAAATTTGTTTATGATTTCTGTACATGCAGACAAATCTAATTATTACAAACCAACAGTACAATTTCAATACCTACTATGTTTAGGAGTGGTTTCAAGAGTATTTAAGCCCTTCCTTGATTAGTAAAGAAATAATTGCACTGTACAAAGATAAATTTTAGACATTACAAATGTCTCGAATTCAAACAGCATTTATGATAAAAAAAGTTTTTTTTAAAAGTGGTTACTTGGAAACATGACAAATTTGAACTCAAAATAGCTTATGTCTCCTAAAAAAGATTTTATACAATAGTTACCTAAACAAATAAAAGGCCAAAGTCCCAAATGTGGAAATAAGTTTATCATTAAAAAAAAAGGGGGGGGGGGTCCAAGGCCTTCTCACTTTTATTGGAGGAACCCTACCCTGATTGACCATGTCTTCAGGAGTGTATCTATACTCTCCACACTTGGCCAGTTGAAGGTTGGTTAGGATATTTGAACCTTAGTTGGAGGTTTTGAATTGAGTTTTCCTTATCCTAGATCAACTGTTGCTACACAAGCTATAGGACCCAGCCTGTCCTGCTATTTACCCGTAGCTGGTGAAGAGAAGAGATGGATTCATACTTTTCCCAAGGGCATTTGCACATAAGTGACTGTAACAAACCTGACTGGAATTTGAACTCGGCTCTCCAATTCCTCAATCAGAGCCACTATCCATTACTTAACCATTCCTCTTCATGAAAACTCAAAACATTAAATTTGTCACACATTGACATTTTACATAACCAACTGAATACTGAGGATCTTACAAGATAAAAATGTCAGAATAACCATGAGATAAAAAAAAAAAAAAAAAAAAAAACATCAGTTATTTACGTGCCGAACTTCTAATTTCATCATTAAGAAATTGTCAGAATTTCTGAAACAAAGTATTTTCATTATTATTAATTATAAATTAGTTTTATTTCTTGCTGCTCTTCATGAAAATGCCCAAATAATTTTACAGGAAATAAATCAGCAATCTCCACTAAACTTTGAACTTGCATATCACAAAAACATCTTACAAATTTGATCCTGGAGGCCGATCAGTCAAAGTTCAAATTTAGTCATATGACCTTATCAGATTTTACTCACACCATGAAATAAAAATAACCAAAATAAGATAATTGAAAATAATAACAAAGAGAAAATGCTTACATTAAAAATACAACTTTGTAATAGTAACAAAATTAACTGTTATCATAAAGGAAGCCTTTGACATTCATTGACCAAACAATGACCCTGACTATGGGTTGAAATTTATAAAATCCTTTTCTTAAAACAGTTTTTCAGGAAATTTTTCAACAACAATTTAAAATAACACCAAAAAGGTGTTGATTTCCCCCATCCCCTTCAGTTTTTGGTGTTATTTTGTGCCAGTGAGCAGGAGTCAGACAAAAAGGTACCTCAGGTTTCAATTTTATTTATTATGATGCTTTTTTTTATCCTTGTCTTAGGAATCAATTATGATCCCCATTTTAAAGATTATATATATTACACACACAACAGAAAAGTAATAAAAGTCTTGTCTATTATGTACTGAACAGTTCATCAATATTCTAACTGACAAAAGAAATGCATACAACAGAACAAGCTTAGTAATAACAGTAAGTGCAAACTAAGTCAAGGAGGATGCTAATGAATATAGTTTGCTGATTAACAAGTAGCAAAAATGTTAATTAATATCCTATGGCATTGAACAAGTTAATAATAGACTGAAAATTATGTCATTCACCATTGCTATTGTTCTAAAACTGAAACATTAAAAACAATGAGAGATAATACAATTCATCAACATTAAAAGCTGTACTATGAAAACAGCTGGAAGAATAAGTTGATAAATTGAAAAAATATTTCAATTACAGAGAAAATAAAATTTTTTAAATGTTCAAAAGAAAAAGTCACTTCTCACCTCAATTGACACTTGATATACACTTCAGGAACCACTTGTAAAATAACTAAAAGTCTGGGGCACACTTTCAATTTTAAGAAAGAAAAATTAGTCATGAAATTTGAAAATAGGAAAATAATAAAGTCATCTCCTGAAATAAGCATTTATTTTTAAGACATTATATTGTATATTTAAGTATGCTTATGTGAAAATTGCTTGATGTGTCTTGATAACTTTTTAAATAATAGTCATTACATGTTATGCCCTGGGGAAAGCAAAGTGGAAAGGTTTATCCCCTCCTTATTAATCTTTAGCACTCTGTAGGTGACTATTTTCACCAAGCAAAATGTTAGTCCTGTCAATGCGAGTTGAATTATTTGGTTGTGTAGTCATATTCTTCTATGGCAACACCTAAAACAATCTTGACTGAAATTGAGAGCCAGACGACTGCAATTTCAAATATATAATAGAACTAATACATAAAAGACTATATTTTGAGGGGATCCCATATACAATAAAAAGAGAAGTAATATTTATAAATGATGCAGAGTGCTAAATGATTAAGGAATTTAATGTCCAGTTTAAAATATCAAATGACAAAGACTTGACTGATACATGGAAGTCATGTACTTAGTGTCTAGCATTTTTATAAATAAAGACTTTTTAAATATAAAAATAATTCATAAATTGCTCTTCTGCTAACTTGGAATACTGGCTGAGAAATGCTGATATACACTGACAGAAAATAAAACTAAGAACCTAAATATGTGCTTCAATTGATCCATTAAAATTATACATAAATATAACAGATGAGTAAATGATTCCATCCCACATACAGATCATCACATGGACAGGCTTCAAAATAAGAGAGATCAAAATTACTCACCCCCAAAATTATTACACTGTATATCTTCTTTGGGTATTAATAAAGACTGACACTCTTACATGCCTACAAACATGCAGACAGTGAACAATATACTTCATTGCGTTATTTCACAACACTTTCAACTATTGATATAATACAAAAGTTGTAGGTGGGCTAACTGAAGGAGTCAGGTGTGATCCCATCATGCACATTTAATAAGGAACATATGCTAATCTGGATAGAGTTAGGAAATGTAGAGCATGCTTATATATATATATATATATATATAAAAACAAATCAAACCACATTTAACTTATAACAAGCTCTATTCAAGAGATTTAAGCAAACTACTATACACATGAGCTGGACAGAATAAAAGTTTATTTTTTGCACTAATATTTTCAATTATTTTCCTTTTCATATATTTGCCCTAGAGTACCAGCTTGGGGTGCTACCAAATTCAACAAAGTAAAACTAGTAATAGTAACAAATAAAACTGTTTGGCCTATCTGGCTCTAATCTGACATTGTAATGACCAACCACTCATTTCCAAGAACATCCATCTGCTAGGGCAGTTAGCCAATCCCTGTTGCAGATGCCTGCTCAAGCACATTTGTATTTGTTCAACACTCAAAGCCTACCTGTGGTTTACACTACAACTATGCAGGAGAGAGTACATCATCTAGCATTATCAACAGTTTGAACAAGGCCAATATGCTCAAACCCTCAGCCACAATGACTTGTGGCTTCATGCTAGCACAACCATTGACAATGTCAGGACAGTCCTGTCTACTCAATTTCATGTCTATAAGATTTCTACCAAGTGCCCAACTACCATCTCTAAAGGTTCATTATTTTAGCTGATATGGAATAGCTTTTATAGATTGACTATTACATTTTTGTTCCAGTGATGCAGTTTCTTGTTTATTCCCTACCTGGAATTGACCACACAACCACTACATGAAAGCAACAATAACACTATTAATCAACACCTATATCTACTACACTATGGTCCCCAAAAGACATCAGTGGTGTAGCCTTTAAATCCACTGTCAGAGGGTTTCAACATTTGGTTATCATGATAGGCTTATACTGCTTTTGATAATTTTTTTTTTTTTAATATTTTTTTTCTTTCTTCTAGTTCTTTATCCTCAGTTTCACACCAGTAGAGAGCACCTTACTGGAACTAACTTCATTCTTTCTGCATCTGGCATTAGGATCATCACCACTATCAAATTTAAAAAGAAATTCATTTGTAACATCTAACCCACAAAAGTCATTATGATTCTTTGCATATTGTATTCATTAAATTTAGTCAAACTTTAGATGTTATTTATATATTTTCGCAGATGCAAGTCATAACACTGTGATATTTGTCAGTACTATGGGCTAAAATCCAAAATGGTATATCAGGACATTTTTTTTTTTTTTTTTTTAACCCAGATGCTATAGTAATTTACTTTTTAATCTTGGCAGTAACAAAATAAAAGGCAAATACTGCTAAAATTCCAAGTCTCAAAAGGATATACCAACACTAATGTCAGTTAACAGATCAGTTACAAAGTTGGAACAGTGTTGAAATCTGCTTCTGTGATGGGAACAGCTATTGTCCCAACTTAGACCAGATTAGTGAATTCTTTAGGATATTTTTTTCTATAGCATTAAAAAAATGTAAGTTAATATAAAAAGAAATCATTTTCTAACATTGACAAGGATGGACCAGACCATTATTAGCTAAATTTTAATCTGAAATTTTCACTGTATAATGTTCAATCTATGTGATTAATATTCACCACTGAATTAAACGCATTGACAAAAAAGGAGAGTAAACAGTAAAAATCAATGCCCTTTTCCTTATTAGGCTGTAGACATCTTTATTATATACAATAAGAAAGAATCTTTCTTGTACATTTATAAGAATACCATTCATCTGTGCATCAAATATGGCGGCGACATCTGGTCTGGTGCTTCCTTTTCATATCTTAGATTCTTGACTAAATCTAAAGAATCGGCAACAATATCGGTCATGACATCTCAGCTTCAGTCACTTTCTCACTGCTATAACATGGCTTCCCTTTGCTTCTTTTATAAATATTTTCACAGTAATTGTTGTGATGAGCTTTGGTACCTTAACTTCATGAATTTAAGATTGGTAGCTAGGTCTCAATTTCATTTTCAAACTTGCTAGTTGTAACCATAAATTCTATGCTAATTGTTTCATTTCACACACATTTAGCTTGTTGAACTGTCTTCCGGCTTTCCTGTCAACTACGATGTTAAAGAATTTAAATGCAATCATCAGCTTTTAACATTATTCTCAAAGAACCCTTTGCATGGTAGTGACTTATTGCTGTGCTTGGATTGTAATGATGAAAAATAGTCAGATCATCTCAAACATAATACTTGCTCAAGATCAAAAGAAAAAACAAAAAAAAAATAAAAAATAAAAACTAGCTCAAGATGTTTAGAAAATTTTGCTTTAATATTGTTTATAACCAGCCTGCATTCTTCAAAATAAATTACTAATGTATGTCTATATTTCCAAGATGAGGTATTGTAAGTATTCACACTATTTACATTGTTGTCCTCATCTTTGGGTCAAGTCACTAGATGCAACATTATGAATATGACAACAGAGAGTTGCGAGTTCAATACCGGGCCACAGCAGAGGTGGAAAACTTGGAAAGTTGAGTTACTAAAGGGAAATAACTGAAATTGAAATATCCAGAAAAGGCATGGCATAGAACAATCCGCCCTGATGGATAAAGTAAAGGGTCCGATACAAAATTCAAACATATCACCCAAAAGAAGGCCAAAGTGTACAACAGCTGAAACGTGAATATGACAAAGATGAGGATAACAGTCCAAACAATGTAAATAGATTACTAATGTTAAAATTTTACAAATATTAAATCAAGAAAAAAAATTTTACAATATTAAATCAAGAAAAAAAACCAAAAAAACCAAAGTGAACTTCAAAGGAAATATGCAATATAACCAAATCAAACTTTACTGACATAATATTTGTTTTATATAAAAAGGTTTTAAATCATAGTTATTGAACAAAATGCTACATTCTTTTAATATTTCAAAGAAAGAGTTATTCTTAGTGGCTTGCATGATATTCACAATTGTTCACTCACAGTTCTAGCAATAGTAAAGCTACAACTGACCTCACCCAAACTAAATAGTATAATCAATGTATTTCCATTCAAAGTAGATTTACATTACTTGAAAAGGAAATGTAGAAGAAAACAAGTAAAAATCCTTTTCCATATTTCTTTGTTGCTGGTAGAAAATTTAAATTTTATCACATATACAATGTAAATAGAAATATCAGTATTAAAAAAAAAAAAAAATTTGAAATAATATACTGGGTTTCATGTTTGATTTCAAATAACCCAGTAACTTCAGCTGCCAGACTGCCGAAAGCTACCTCTTGACTGCATTTCATTAAAAATTAAATGTTAGCATTTTCAAATGGGTTTAGTGACGCTGTAAAGTTCTTGAACCAATAAAGAAGTCTTTTCCAAAAATTTAAAAATAAAATTTTCAGTCAGATTTTGTGAAGTAGGCAGAGCTAAGAACTTCCTATACCTCCCAAGAAAGGGTTGTTTTGTTTGTTTTTGTTTTTTTTATTGTAGTAAAAATGTTCGACAGTATATCGTTAATTTTTGGTGATATATTTCACTTTAAAATTATATTGTTGAAAAATCTAAATAAGAGGCAGATTTGAAAATGGGTGGGGAGGTCAACAAATTTTCAGTTTTAAAACCTATTTGGCGCAAAAAAAAAAAAAAAAAAAAAAAAAAAAATTATATAGCTTTCAACAGAACTGGAGCTGATCAGCTACTCCCAAACTGATATAAAAATTGCTAGCCAATTTTGTTAACTCCACTTTTTATAAAATCACGAGACATTTATAAATTCAGATTGTTGTTTTTGTTTTTTTTTAAATTTCAGAAATTAAACTGTAGCATATTTTCTCTTCAAGTTATGGTAGGCAACTTTCATTTCTATTTTCAATGACCCAAAGTGTGTGTGTATCGAACAAGTTCAGTGTGAGAATTTTTCTTTTTAGGTTTCACCTTGCTTCATATATATATATATATATATATATATAATATACACACACACACACACACTGGAGGGCTTGCAAGTATTGATTTTACTTTTTATACTGACTGGAATTATTTATTCTGGTTTTTGTCATTTTTCTTTATTATTTATTTTCTCCCATTTTAATATTAAATTGTATTTTAGTCATAGTTCCTAGTTTACTCCCAGTCCAGGAATCTTATAGACATTTTACTAAGTTGCCAATGATTCTTTTGATGAGCTATTGGCAAAACAAAACAAAAAAAAACTGTTACCTTTGTTTTGTCTGTATATATATATATATATATATATATAGCAAGGTGAAAGTTTTGCCTCCCTTTTAACACCGGGTCCACATTAATCCTTGCCCCCCTTCACTTTAATTGCTAGAAATGCCACTATTAATTACAAAATCTAGTAAGGGTAAAATTTGAATATTACAATGTAAATTTCCACTAATTAGATAATGTTGAATTTTTTAAAAATTGATTTAATTTCTTCAACTTGTTTGATGCAAAGATTGTCAAAATGCTTTGATAATTAGGTTTTATTTATTATAATTGTAAGAATATTATTAGTGAATAAACTTCGTGAAAACTTTAAAAAAAATCAGACATGCATGAATTCTTGAGGGATGATTTTGACACAAACTTCCTATTTTTTTAATTAAAATAAATTTAAAGAAATATAATCAAAAGAAATGTGATAATCTTATAGAAACTTTTAATAAATCTAAATCAGTTTTTGCAGAGAGAAGATGTAATAGTAACAATGACAAAAGAGTTCCGAAATAATCTCTCCCACTAGTGAACAGGACAAACTTTATGGGAATTAATTACGGCTTGGGTATTCTGCATTATTTTCTTTGGAAATCTAAAAGGTTATTGAAATATATGTCAGCTACACTTTCACAGTATAACACAAAATTATGGAGGGAGCAACCTTGAGGCATACAAAAATGTGAGACCCCCCACACACACACTCTTGCCCTTCTAAATAGAATCAATTTTATTAGGCTTTTTTCTTTTTCAAAGTTCTAATTTTTAAAATGGTAAATGGAAAAAAATTGGCTAATTCAAATAAGTCTAAAATTTGCAATTGTGCTCGAGTGAATCAGATTTTTTTTTCACTCATTAATAAACATGAGTCATTAATACTAATTGGGTGACAAAGGTTTTCCAAGTACAAAACGGGCATTTTTAAACTTGCAACATATAATCAGAGCTACAATCAATACTACTTAACAGTCTTTATAACAGCAATAAAAGCTATATTTACATGTGGATATACACTATCTTTAGAAGAATATATCAATGAAGATTTTCTAATAGTAAAATAGAGTCAGTAACATTAGTAATAATAACTTAGAACAATGTAAAGTAAAAAAAAAAAAAAAAAAAAAAAAAAACATATGCAATTGAAAGAAAGCCTTTGCAGTAAAAGAAAAAAAAAAAAAAATAAAATATATATATATATATATATATATATATATATATATACACACACACACTAAAATATAAGATCTGCCATTAAGTGATATTTTATTTTTATTATTCAAAATTACTTTTTAAACATAGTAAGTTTATTATTTGTAATTGTTTGGTTAAAACTATCAAAGTGCATAAAGCAAAAAAGAAAAAAAAAAGAAAAAACATTATTTAATAATAGTAATATAAGTGCAAGTAGTATTTAGTAGTAGCTAAAGTAGAAACAACTCCAAGTCTAGAAGATATCTATTGCAAAGATACACAGAAGTGAAATTCATATCCAATGCCAGTTATAGGAGTAAAAATAGCAGTATGACTGCTGGTAAAATATTCATTGCTCCAGCTTCTCACAATATGTTGAGTTGATCCAAAACACAAAACCATTACCAGCAACTCAGAGTCTTATAGTAGCAGCAGAATTAGTCAGAAGTAAATGCTAAATTGAAACTATGAAGACATTTAGAGAGGGGGAAAAAAATTAATGTCATCATAGTGAAGTCCCTGTGTAATACGTTTGTATATAAAAAGAAAAAAATAATTAAAAAAAAAAAAAAAAATAATTAAGAGATATTTTATGAAAATAAAGATTAAAATATCTACTAGAATACTTTACCATGATGAAAAGTGTTAAACATATTTAGTTTATATATATATATATATATATATATATATATATATATATATATATATATATATATATATATATATATATATATAATTTAATTATACAAGGAAGGAGTGCTAAAATGTTAGGTGATCAAGCCTTAAATTGTTTATTCAAATTTTAAGTGTCAAACATTTCAGCACCCACATATATATATATATATATATATATATATATATATATATATTTTGAACAATAAAAAATTAAAATCTTTAGACACACTGGGTTGTAGATTAATATTATTTCGTTTTTTTTTTTTATTTCATTTAGATTCCATTATATATATATATATATATATATATATATATATATATATATATATATATATATATTAGTAACAACATTTAACTATAATAATGGTAGTAGTAATGCTAACCCAATAACCCAAATATTTACTGTAAATACAGATAAAAATTTTAAATTAAAAATAAAAGCTTTTCAGATCACAGTATGTATTAAAAATAAAATCATCTGTGACAGTAGTAGCCATGGTGATGCCAGTGAAGCTGCAACTACATATTTATTGCCCCCAGTTCAATAGGTGGATACAAAGCACACACCACAGGTGTGTGTGTGTGTATATATATATATATATATATATATATATAGAAAAATTTCAAATTAAAAATTATAATGTTTTATTTTATGAAATTTATTTATTTATATATATATATATATATATATATATATATATATATAGATATTTCAAATTGTCCTCAATTTTTCATCAGAAATAACTGTTTGTTACAAATAAATTAAAATTACTGTTTGTATGTGTATATATATATATATATATATATATATATATATATATATATATATATATATATATATATAACCTTTTCCAATTGTCAATTATTCATTTTCAGGATCATATTATTCATTTTTTGTTTCAGGATATATATATATATATATATATATATATATATATATATATATATATATATATATATATATAAAAGGGATGCTGATAAATTTTCAGCCTACTCCATTTCCAAAGATATAATCTTTAACTTTTTTTTTTTATTATTTCTAAAGAACCCATTCTAGGCTGGGCCAATAACTTTTCAGCATCCTCTTATAACCAACATAAATGAATTCTTAAAGCATGACATTATTAAAATACAGTTTGATAAAATTTATATACAAAAGGATACCAATACACATAGTTTTAAGAATAATAAAAATAATGACTAACAATGAAAATTGTATGTGGATGAAAACTACACAATAGAGTTTAACTGAATAGTATACAATATGATCCATTACTACCTGTTCGGTAGTATTTATCACTAATAGCTGCAAGGGAAGATTACATTGAGAACAAAAATACAGAGAAGGTCTACCCACCCAACCACTCCGAGATTAGTCAGTACTACTTAATAAGAACAGTCAAATTCTAATTTAGTCAGTGTAATAGATGATGATCAATCGAGAAGAAAAAACAGATTTTTTGGGGGTGGGGGTGTAAGATTCATATCTAAATCTGATTTAAATATATATTTAATAATTACAAATAATTTCTAAAATATCCCAACCTTCCAAATGTAAAAATCTGAAGATATTAACATAATACTGTCTGAATAGAATTTTTAGTCAATTAACAAAGATTATTTCTAATGACAACTTTTTAAATTATTAAAAAGTAACCCTTTGTCCATGCATTGAATATTACTGCCACATCTGGTCTGGTGCTGCTTCTATATATTTAGAGATTTTTGATAAAATACAAAGAAACTGCAATGTTATTGGTTTTGACCCAACATCTCAGTTTCAGTCAATTTCCCACCACTATAATGTAGTTTCCCCATATCATTTTTATAAATATCCTCATAGTAATTCTTCTAATGAACTATGGCACCTAAACTTTACAAATTTAAATGCAGTATGAGATGGGTGGCAAAGTCATCATTTCACAGTTAAAATGAGTAGATGTAACCATAAGTTTTATGCTAACAGTTTCTTCTCTCACACTTATTTGTGGAACTGTTCCAGCTTATTACTTTCCAGTCAGTTTTGATCTTTGAAAATTTAAATACAGTGTCAATCATTATCTTCTGCCTTCTTAATTGTTATTCTTTTATTGTTCTCCTTAATGTTTTCTTTTTCTTGCATTCTCTTACACTCAGTAACCGCTTGTGTCTTTGTGGTTTTATTGCCTTGCTTGGGGTGAAAAGATTAAAAAAAATATTGTGCAATCAATGCATATTGTGAGGTGTCCTTAGTGGGAAGTTAATTGTGTATTTACTGCAGGTAGAAAATTTAAAGCTTGAACCCATGGAGAGAGAGAGAGAGAGAAAAAAAACAAAAAAAAACAAACACATTTTGAATGATTATTTTTTTTTTTTTAGGCTTGTGTAAGGACAGGAAATTGTGGAGAGCCATGATCACCCACGTCCTGAAGGGGCATTGCATAGAGAAGAATGACTTTGCATAAATGATTGGCAGAACACTGTTTAGGAGAGCTAGCAAAAAGACAAAATTTACTAAGGAAAAGAAATTGTGGAGAGCCAAGATTGCCCACATCCTAAAGGGACACAACACATAGAAGGGTAACCTCTAGCATCTTAGTAGTTCTATTGTCTTGCTTGGGATGTGTGTGTGTGAAGATATCAGATTTGTACACAATCCTTTTAGAATACTGAAATAAAATTCCATCCTAGTTTTCATGGTTAACAAGAGCAATTCAAGAAATAGCAATACATGCAATTCTGTAGTTATGTTTTAAGAGTTAGATTCCCGAATAAGAAAGAATAGTTTTAATTGAAGATCAATATTAATAGAAGCAATTTTAAGCTTCATAATGTAGATTTAATTTTTTTTTTTTTACTAAATAGTGAAGAAAAATTTTAAATAATGCAATGCATAATCATGAGCACTTGCAGTAGTGTAATATCCATTGCCCCACTTGATCCAAAACACATAACCATTGCTAGCAGTTGTAGGATTTGTTCTTGTAGCAGTAGAAGAAAATAATAGAATCCTGACCCACGAAAACTGAGCAAAGATACATACTACACCTAGCAGTGCTTTCTAGTGCATAAAATCGAGATTTGAAACCAATGTTACTACTACTACTATACGTCCTTTACCACAGCTCATGACAAGGAATTGATCTAAACCAGTATACAGATACAATTTCACAAAAGTTAAATGACAAAAAAAATAAAATAAATAAAATAAAAAAATAAATAAGATAAAATAAAAAAAAAAAAATAAAATAAATGAAAAATTGTGGGAGATCCAATAACAAAGCAGTTTTGTATTGAAGCAGTGTAGTGTACAAGAGAGAACAAAAGCGAGAGAAAGAGAAAAAGAGAGAAAAAAAAAAGAGAGCCGTATTGTACAATTTCATTCTTACAGTTCCTTGTTTAAGGAAAGACAGTAACTAAAATGTCTACATGCAACAGGCTTGATGGAAAGATGACAAGAACTTGGTGAGCGTGATGCTGGGAAAAATATCAAAAAGTATAAAATAGCACAAATTTATTTCTCTAACTCGCTCTTATATGGATAGATTAATGGAAGTGGGGAGTGCATTGGTTATTGGCATGAAAAGGGAAATTGCTAATACAAGTTCAAATCCTACCCTGTCTACAGCATTGACTTGTGCTGTAATACTCTTGGGAAATAAATGAATCCCTCTTCTCCCCACTGGAGAGTAAGTTAAGTAGCAGAGTCGACTGGCCTTCTCTAGCCTTTCATGGTAACCAAAAAAAAAAAAAAAAAGATAACTTTGAATTAAAGAACTCAAGAAGGCAACAGGATTGTTGATTAGTTGCTGCTCAGCCTTTTTCTGATTATTTAAGGCTAAAACATTTTGGGATTATAAGAATAATTCTTTTTTTTTTGCAAGTAAATATTGCACCAACAGTTTGTTTTTTGTTTTTTTTTAAGAATAATGATTTCCCTGTCCTCCACTTCAATAAAAGGCCTATTTAACCCATAGATTGGGGGAGGATATGCATCCATACCTTTCCTAAGGGTATTTGCATGTAAGTGGATATAACACACCTGACCAAACTTTGAACTCCAAGAGCTATCTATTAGACTACCTACATATCTGAAGGCAACAGGAAATCCTTTATTATCTTTCCAAGAAGTTATGTCAATTCACAATTGAAGTAAGGGAATTTATAAAGAGCAATTATATATATGTTTTTATCATTAAGCTGTGGACTTAAAATATAACCAAACATTTGATGTGTATTTGTAAACATGTTCATATTTAAATATATGTATAAAATAATTTTCACCTTTGTACACTTATACATTGTCTCCTATATATATATATATATATATATATATATATATATCATGGCTCTCCACAACCTATCACTTGGATCTCTTAGCAACATTTGTCCCTTTACCAAACTTACTGCCCTACCACAATTCATTCACAAGCTTGTCAGGTAGGTGGCCTGCTGCTTTCCTGTGTCCTTTTTGCCCTTAATATGTCCTGTGAATGGAATGTCAAATTCTCTAAGCCTTCCTTCCTTATATGACCAAGAAATTTCAGCAGTCTCTTAGTATCTTTTTTGTTTCTATTTCCCTTAAGACTTTGCCATTGCTTATGTGCTCTGTCCATGGAATTCTCTCAGCCTCTTTCTGGAGACACATTTGTTGTTTCCAGTTTTCCCTTTATCTGTGAAGAGATTGTCCAGCATTTACTGTCACACAAGAGGACTGATGATACATAACAGTTCACAAATGAATACCCCCTGCTTGTTTAAAAGTATTTCTATTATGGTAATGGTTACCCACATTTTTAAATTATTTCCACAGATTAAAATTTATGAAAGTATTAACAAGGGGGCGAGTAGGAGGCATGGTGGAGTAATGGATAGTGGCCAAGATTGAGGAACCGGAGAGCAGAATTAGAATTCCAGTCGAATCCATTACATTCACTTACATGCTAATACCCTAGGAAAAATATGAATCCTCTTCTCCTCCCAGCTATGGGTAAGTAGCAGGACAGACCGGGTTCTATAGCCTTGGATGGCAACTGGTCTACTGCAGAAAGAAATGGCAACCTACTGCGGAGAAAAATCTGCCTCATCAGTCATGTATCAAAAGATACATGATTGCCTAAGCATGTATCATGCATGGCACATACCTAACTGATTAATAAGGGAATAATAATAATAATAATAATAATAATAATAATAATAATAAAAAAAAGCTTTAACAGTCATCAAAAATGTAAGAGTAGACAAAAACAAATTGTAGGGTGGTAAAATAAAAATAAAAGTGGATGAAAAAAATTTTTTTTAAATCTTGAAGTGATTTTCTGGCACTTTACAGAACATTTGTTTTCTTTTTTTAATCATTTCACCCCATGCAAGGCAGTAGAGTCACTAACCTGCAGGAGGTTACTGAGTGTTAGAGAATCTGAGGAGAAAAAAAAAAAAATAAAAAATAAAAAAAAGTAACTCTTAAGTGGAGAGAACAAAAATTTTTAAAAATCAAACTTGACTGGAAAGCAAGAAGCCGGAAGAGAATCTTACAAGTGAGAAAAACTGTCAGTATAGAACTTATGGTTACATCTCGTCATTTCAACTGTAAAATGATGAGATCTTGCTGTCAATCTAGTAATGTGCTTAAATTCATAGAGTCCAGGTACCATAGAAGAACATTTACTATGAAATTATTTATAGAAAAGGCATAGGGAAGATATGTTATAGTAGCGGGGGAAGTGATAGAAGTTGAGATGTCAGGTTATTGGTCAAAAGTTATTTCTCTATTGGATCATGTTAGTTAAGTCATGGCAATAACATTGCCAATTCTTTGGATTTTATCAAGGATCTCAACTTTTCATTTTCTTTCACTACCAGTAAATATTTGCGTCTTAGGGACATTATCACCTTGCTTGTGGTGAATTGATTTAAAAAGAAAAGAAAAAAAAATTATATAAAAGGAATGCTGAAAAATCCTTGGCCTAACAGATGTTTTTTTTTAAAGGCTTCTTTGTCAAATTGATAGTTTCTCAGCAGATCCCTTTCATAGTTACAAAAACAGTTTAAATAGCACAGCTCTAAGCTCTTTTACACTTCAGTGATCATAAAGACTGATCAGTAAATCGGTAATGATACACCAGCACATGTTTCACTATCTCAACAACTATCAACTTTATATACACAAGACAGATATACTGTATCTGTTTAATTTTATATCAGCAACTTGTTTATTGTAGTTAGCATTATTTTTTCTTTTTTGTAATTAATATTTTTAAGCACATATCTAACATCAGATATTAACTTATAAAGAGTGTTTCATTAAGATGGAGCAAAGTCAGCAGTAAATAATTCAATGTTATCGGTCAAAAGTTATTTCTATTGGATCATGTTAGTCATGACAATTGTTGTTGGCTTGTTGGCATAGACCTTACTTTTCAGATGACCCCAATGGAAAAAAAAAAAAAATCTAAAGGCGTCAAGTCGCACGATCATGGTGGCTAATTGATTTCACTGTTTCAAGAGATGATGCAACCTGGGAACGTCTCATTCAAATTCTATTTAAACATCCATTTTCATAATAGGCTTCAATAACTAACACACTGTTAATCTTTCCATGGTTGAAATTACCAAAGACCTAAGTTGTTAAATGTGAAAGAAAAAGAAAAAAAAAATCATTAGACACTTAAACTTAATTCACATTTAAAATCAATCCAAGTTATTGGAACACCTTTTATTTGAGTTGAATGTAAAACCCATTTTACTTTATACTACTTTTGGGGGAATACTTTTTAGACTATTTTTTATAGCTAACATCTCCGGCTAAACTCTGAAATTTTACTTACTGCTGCTTTCAGTAAATTATAGATGCTAAAGCCACAATTAAATTATCTATGGTTAGAGGTCAGCAATTAAACATGGAAAGAAAGTTTCAACGAGAGTACAACAGGGATAATAGATCCTTTTATTCATAAAAACTATTAAGTGATAAGGTTATATTTATTAAATGAGAAAAAAAAAAAATTGTGCCAAGCCTTCCAGAGATAATCCTCAAAGTGTCTCTAGAGAAAATTAAAAATACTTTGATAATATATAAACAGACTTACCAAGAATATTTATGTAAATTTCTGTGACATTTAATAACAGCATTTTGTAAGAGACAATATGATGAAAAAAATATAGCAAAATTTAAATAAAAAACATATGCATATGATCCTTAAGGACATAGGTGATCATGACTCTCCAAATTCCTTTTATGATCCGAATTACCATGACCACGTGGAAAACATACAATAGTAGTTTGGAATTCAGTTTTCCTTCATTTACACTAGTTTTCATCTAAGGTTGAAAGAAATCAACCTACCCTACTATTTAACCCATAGTTGGTGAGAAAGACTAATTCCTACCTTTCTCCAAGGGCATTAGCATAATAAATGAACACAATAGACTAGCCTAGAATTTGAACTCTGCTTGCAGATTCAACTTTGTTCCGATATCCATCACACAACCTGCACATTATATTACTATATTGTAAATCAAGAGGACCCAAGTAAATTACAAGGATTTACTAATAATTTTTTTTAATTCTGCATTTTTCACTTCATGACCAGATTCCCAGATAGTTATAAGAAAAGTGACAGTCTTTCTTAAAAATACTGAAATGTCCTCAACGGATTGTTGGTCACAAAATATGATTTAACCCCTCACTACAAACAACTGCCTTTATCTAAGATGACCCCTCTCCAATCCCTCTGTCACACTCTTCATGTCTCTACATCCCTCTCTGCTTCCCTCTCTGCTTCCCTCTCAGTATCTGCAATACCAAGTATGACAACATACATAGGTACAAACATTAATAGATATACAAAGTAAGTGTGAACAAATCATAGTTCATTTGATAAACAAGTTGGACTTATAATCTTTTGATTTGTTAGGAGAGAAAGTTCAAGATCAGTCAGTTATGTGCCATGCATGATACACACTTAGGTGATCATGTATCTTTCAATACATGACTGATGAGGCAGGAAACCCCACCTACCCCACAGTAGGTTATCATTTGTTTCTGCAGTAAACCAATTGCCACCCAAGGCTATAGGACTTGGTCTGTCCTGCTATTTGGGGAGGAGAAGAGGATTCATACCTTTCCCCAAGGGTATTAGCATGTAAATGAATGTAATGGATGTGACGAATTCAAACTCGGCTCTCCGATTCCTCAATCTAAGGTGTTATCCATTACTCCACTGTGCCTCCTCGAGTCCAAGATAGCAATCCATAATATATAATGAGTTTGAGGAAACAAAAAAAAAAAAAAAAAAAAAAAAAAAAATTTCATTTTTTTTTGTTTTGTCTAATTGATACTTTGTGTTGTGTAACCCATGAAGTTATTCATGTGCCAAATATTCATTATATGAGTCCAAGATAGTAATCCATAATATATAATAGATATTTGGGTTACACAACACAAAGTATCAATTAGACAATATAAAAAATAAGAATAGAAAATGTTTACTCAAACTCATTTTATATCAACTCTTTATTTCTGTTTAAAATTCTAGGAGTTATTTACATTATCCTTATCATTGTTATCAAGGGGAAACTAGCACAGATGGAAAAACAGTCAGAGTAACAAGTACCAACATGAGTCAGTAAGAGCAGCAGTCAATATCAGGAATGGGCAGCTGAGTGCCCAAAGATTTCATGCTGAACTCTGGCCTCAACTTCCCCTCAATCATCAGGCATGCTCCAGTTGTGGATGTTGCCTTGAAGATCCTGAAGGCTAAGCAGATAAGCTCAAATGGAAAGTGAGAAGCACTAGAAAAGCCCAAGTTATCTGAATATTAAAAAAAAAAAAAATCACAAGGGAAGAAAGATTGGCAATCAAACAATCTACCCTTGTAGATTAAATAAAGTGTTCAGTTCAAAATTCCCTGTAGGTTACCTGGATTGGTATACATCTGATGAAGGCCAAAGAGCACAATGGCAGAAACATTGTGATAAAGATTATGACAATAGTCAGCATGCAAATAACTATTGTTACAGCTTATATGCTTGTAAATTCTTTTGTCTCATGTCCCTTCAGAATGTGGGACATAGTTCTCCACAAGTTCCTATTCTTTTTAGCTCTTAATAAGAGCTGTCTTGTCCCCATCCCTCCCACTCCATTGTCATCCATTTGCACAAGCTTTTTAGATGAATTAGTCGCCATTTCTCCTGTCACTCTTGCCCTCAATGTCCTGTGAGTGTCAAATTCTCCAAATCCTCTTTTCTCATTGTGTATATTTGAAATTTCAAATTTTTTTTTTTTTAATTTTAAGTGTCCTTCATTTTCCTTGAAACTTCTTTGTTACTTACATGTTCAGTCCATTTTATTCTCAGCATCCTTTTGTAAAACCACATTTGTTGCCTCATGTCTTCATCTGTGAAGAGAGTGCCAAGTATTTCCCTCAGAGATTAAAAGTTTTTGTATTTGGTATCTCCAATTCATAGTTCACATCATGGGCTGTTCTTGCTGACAAACATGCATTCTGTGCTTATAAATTACCAAGCAGAAAATGTAAAGTAAGTATTAATCAAAGATAAAATTATATCTATCCCAATTACTTGAAATCCATATAGTGAATTAGATATACTTACAAAATCTTCACATTTTTTTTTTTTTAAATAAATATTAAAAATCTTTAACCTTCCTCATAAAAAACTGTATCAAAAAGGATGTTTTTTCCTTTGACACCGCTATTATTTTTAACTACCTCAGCAATGTCTATTGTTTTAAAAGTGATGATCTAAATTGTAATAAAACCTAAACATTTGAAAATTTATACATTTTCTTTGTTCTTGAGAATTTACAACAAAAAATATTAATTACTATTTATTCATTAGATTGTTGTAAATATAAAATTCTTGTAAATAAACAATACAAAAACTAATACAATTGTATTAAAACTAATATAATGCCATATTTATCATTTACCAATTTATGAAGAAATTTTTTTTTCATATATAAACATTTACTAAATTTTTAAAATATGTGAACGAACTATAATGAAATCCTTATTTAGCATTTTATTTGAATCAATTGGCAATTAGCCACTGTTTTGCCAACCATTCAAATAAACAATAATGTAAATAAACACTAACAAATAGTGTTTTTTTTTTGGGGGGGGGGTATTCTAAAAAACAAAGAAAATTTATAAATTGACTTTCATATGTTTAAGCTTTATTAAAATTCTAATCTTTGTTTTGTAAAAGAATAAATATTGCCAAAAAGTGGGAGGTATTTAAATAGATGCATCAAAAAAAAAAAAAAAGAAAAAAATTAAAGATGGTCTAAAAATTAATATCCAATAAGCACTACGTTGATTAATGTAGTGATTTTGCAAGCTATTGACAGTGGTTTGGCTTTTCACTAAATGCTCCACAAATCTCTCTTGGAGTTGTCTTTGCTATGGGCTATAATTTTTATGTTCAAATTCTTGCATAAATTTGAGATTAACATGTATACTTTATTTCTTCAAATTTGGTTCATAAAAATAAGTTCGAATTTCAATTCTTACTCTTCAAAGAGAAAAAAAATGCATTATTAATATTAATCCCTTATATCTATTTCAGCAAAATAAATATAATATTTAACACATGTGCATAAACATGCAAGGAAAAAAAATATCAACCTAACCGCAGTAATAGTAGCACCAAAGTTAGCATAAAAATAACAGAAAAATGCCAAAATCCAGTCAATTACCGAAACCTCTTGATGAGTGGAGGAAACAATTATGAAAAGTTTAAGAAACTCTAGAGTTGGGGTGCTGAATACAACATCTATCAGCTAAGTGACAAATTTTATATATATATATATATATATATATATATATATATATATATAAATAAATAAATAAATATAAAAGAGTGATTTTAAGCCACAGGTCACTTTCCTGTGCTATGGCTTGAGCAATCCCAATTCTCCACAACCCCCTCAACCTCCTACACTCAGTAACCTCTAACCCAATTTGTCCTGTCATCTCATGTATCATGCAACTTTTGAAGCTAATTTTAAGGTGGTCACATTATACCTGAGATATAAAATTAACATATGTACTGCTGGCCCTGGTTACACCACTGACCAAAGTATATATCCATTTACTGTAGTCAAATTTACTTCAAAATTATGTATTCAAAAGGTCGCATGATACAAGAGCGTATACAGTATATAAAATACATGGTCCAAAGTTTTAAAAAATAAAATAAAAAACTGAATTTAATTCAAAGAAAACTAAAGGAACTCCAAGACAAGGCAGTAAAGAAGATGGAATATACTGTTGTCAGCAAAAGCAATAGCCAAAGACGCAAGGTTCAAATTGGAAATGCCAAAAATTAAGAAAGTAAAGAACTTGAACTCTATAAGAAAATAGGACATAGAATTCCAAAGACATATTGGAATATTGAAATATCTTCCAAAAGCTTGAAGTATTAAGAAATAGAAAAATTTCATGATAAACAAAGAAAAGGCAGCTAATCTATGTAACTAATATCAATCTTCCTACAGGGCAGTGAATGTGGGATATAAATAAAGAAGAGACTTGAAGTAACAAAGATGTGATTCTACAGAAGAACGCTGAGAATACCATGGACAAAGCATGTGAACAAGAAAACTTAGAATAAAAAGTAAAAAATTAAGACATAATAATGAGGAAAGAAAGCTTGGAAAATTTAACACTCATGAGACATTGAGGGCAAGAAGGCCAGAGGGAAACAGCAAGTAACCTCCATAATGAACATGTATAAAAAGATATCAGAAGAGAAAACATTGCTTCAATAAATACTTTTACTATAGCTTTTGTTTTTTTTCCTGTAATTCTGAAGCCTGTAATATCAACCTGAAAGTATTATGGGCAAGACATGCCACCATATCTTGGACATACCACACCCTCATGTAATTCTCTTGAGTAAATCACTGGTCTTTAGCAATATTCTCTTTGCATCAGCATAAACTGCTGCCATCTTTTTTCCATATATCTAAACTGTGATTATAAACTATAGTTTGGAGAAGTGAAGGTTTCACTGAAATATGTTGGAAAATTTCCAAGTTCTCATCTCAAATATAATAAAAATAATAAAATAAAATAAACTTCAAGCAAAATGGTTACAATATCTTAAAGAAAGAAAAAATAGACAGAAATAAAAGGGAGAAGGCAACTTAAACTGACGACAGGAAAATATGGGTTAAGCATGATATGGATTTAGACAACATTCTTGTCCTCGATTTTCAACTTCTCTTCAAAATCCTAGGCTAATTATTATAGAATAATTACAAGTAAATATGTGCCACAGAGGAAGGTCATGAAATCAAGTGAGTGGGTCACTCCCTGGCAAGCTGAGGTCCACCTTAAACTAATTCACACCATCAGCAGTTTCTTCTACTCTGATTCTTTCACCTCCAACCAACTCTTGCAAAGACAAATGGCAATAGGAAATGGGTGAGAGGAACAGGTTTTAGCAAAACTGGAAGCTTCTAGAGTACAGATGCATGTTGGTGGTGAATTTAGTAATCAATGCCATCATAAAGGAAGAGATCAGTAAAGAAGTAATTAAATTCTTGGATATGAGATGAAGCCAATGAGATGTAAATAAACAAGAAAATTTTAGTGACTTCTTTTGGACAAAAGAACTTCTTTTATTGATAGAATCAACCGAAAGTCCATGTCATACTCTTGCTTTATTTTGTTTTGTTTTCATATATTGTGACTGTTTAAAGTTCATATTTTCTTGATTTCAGATGAAAATTTGGACATTTTCCAACATATTTCAGTGAAATCTTAATTATAGTTTACATATATGATTAAAAAAAAGTAAGTTTAAACTGATGCCAAGAGGATATGGGATAAAGCAAGATATGTTGCACTGTCTTGTATAGCTTTCCAGGATTAATTAATCTTGACAGATGCTGAAATGTTTATGATTGAAAGCTAATACTTTTAGGGCTTCTAATGCTTAAACTCAGAAATTGTAGTTATTGGAGATTGATTTGTTCAAATGCTTACTTAGCACACCTCTTCTGCCAACCTCTCTGTGTATGTATGTGTGTAAGAGAGAGAGAGAGATATGTGACGATACCAATCTTTTTACCAATTCCAATACCTACAATGATTAAAATTCATTATTTTCAGGCTCTACAATTGGTTTGGAAAACTTAAACAGATTGCATTTATTAATAAAAGATTTAGAAAAATGAATACAAAAGCTTATAAAAGAAAGTTAGATATCCTTTTTATTTAAAAAAGGAGTAAGACTTTAAACAATAATGAGAACAATTTCTTTACATAAATCACTTAAGTACCTAGCTACAATTGACATAGTTTTATTTTGGTTATCATCAGAAACCATAAAAACCTCCAAACTACACTTTTCTGCTTGGCATTGGATACACTTGCCATAATTGGGGTCTGAAAATAATAAACATTGGCTAAAATTTAAATTTTTCACTGTTAGATAATGTGTATAACTTGTAAAGAGTCAACTAATAATAGTTTGGTATTAAGTGTAAAATAAACAAGGATCTATTTTTTTGTCCACCTTGTAAGCTTTAACAAGCAAAAGCACCCTCTAAATATTATGCATCTCCTTAAAATTTGATATGTGGAATTTTTCAATGAATGGAACAAATTTAGGGTGACAATTCAATTTCAGCATGCACTACAAAAAAATAAGATATATATATATATATATATATATATATATATATATATATATATATATATATATATTGCAGCAATAATACTCTAAGCAGAAAGGCATCATCCTATGTATTATGGTTTAACTCCTGCATATATTTTGATAAAATACAAGGAGGACCTAATCCTGCAGGACAGTGAATAA
This sequence comes from Acanthosepion pharaonis, assembly GCA_903632075.3. NCBI lineage: Eukaryota > Metazoa > Mollusca > Cephalopoda > Sepiida > Sepiidae > Acanthosepion > Acanthosepion pharaonis. Next base: position 296,949 of record CAHIKZ030002357.1, read on the forward strand.
AAAGTAAATGCAAATTTTAAATTTGCTTACAAACATTTAATAATTAAATATCTTTGTTGCCATATTTATCACAACATTCCGGCCGTTGTGCACTCTGGCCTTCTTCAGGTGATTGGAATGTTGAACTGAACCATTTATTTCACTTGCTGGGGTAGACTGTTCTAGTTACACATGCCATGTCTAATGGATATCAGTTATCTCCTGTTAATTCATCTCTCCAAGTTTTCAACTGTCTTAACCAGGTATTGAACTCACAACTCTTTGGGTCCTGTCATTGGATCTAACCAACACCTTAAGGACACATGGCACAGTAGATAAAGTCAATAGTCCGAATAATGTAAATAGTGTGCATAATACCTCAAATCAGAAATATAGACAGATACTGAACATAAATTCATTTTGTGTTTATATTACATAATTCTTATAATTATTAAATTAATAATTTTTAATATCAAATAGGTAAATTAACAAGGTTTAGAATTCAATAAAAATTTTATTTTGAACTGAAACAGATTTTAGACTAACTTCTTAGAAAGTTTGAGAAATGTGTAGAAACTTTCACACCCCCTCTTTTTTTTATTTTTATTTTTACCCAAGTAAAATAAATATACATCATACTTATGTGTTATGATCTACACATTTTAATTTTACTAACAATTTAAAATCAATAAATATTTATATTTTTTTTATCATTTTACTAGGAATGGAAAATTAAAAAAAAAAATCCAAAGAATCATTTTTGGAATTGAAAATTAGGTTAAAAATTGATTCCAATGCTGGTAACCCAAAAAGTTCCAATATTTCTGATTAATTGCCCTATCACTAATATATATATATATATATATATATATATCACAAAAATCCAAAGTGTTAGTACAACCAACAGTAAACCCATCAGATAACCAAAATAAAAGCTAATAAACCAATACAAGAAAATGGTGGGGGGAGGAATGTAAACCAATAAAAAGACAGACATTTACCTAAACAGTAAGCGACAGTGCTAAAGTCTAGGTTATCAATTCAGAGCAAAAAATACTTCACAGCATCACACCACAGAAAGAGAAAGTTTGGACTGCTACTGCAACTATATATATATATATATATATATATATATATATATATATATATATATATATATATATATATATATTTCTAAAGAACAAAAGGATTTATTTTTAATTAATGGTACATTTCTAATAATTCAAATGACAAAGCATGCCAGATCAAATGGGGACATGTATGAAGAACGACACAGGTCCAATCCATGCCAGAGAGCACATTTCTCAAATGTGCAGACCAATTAACGTAATACACACTGTTTAAAACAAAAATAAAGATGACGTGTCTATTTCAAATGTGAGTATCCATTAATAATAATATTTGAACATACACATAAGGGAGAGAAGTTCAAAGCAAAAAGAAATCAAACACAAGAAGCATATTGACCAACAGTTAATCAACTATACACATAGTTATCCAAGAAATCGATGATCCAGCAAGTAAGTTTGTGTGTGTGTGCCTATTTATCTTGTTCATTCAGTGTTGATGTCTATATTTGTACATTCAGGGAAATGCAAATTTTGCCAAGTTTTAATCAAATGGTCCCTTGGTATTGTTTATATCAATATATACAAGCCAACATCACTTTGGCAATTGTTTCACTTGATTAATTTCTGATCAATATGCTGCTAGTGTTGGTTTTCCTTTACCTTAGACTTCTCCAGTAAGTGGTAAAAATATTAGTTAACATCATTCAGCTGTAATAGATACTCCCTATATATATATATGAGTGATTTTTTATTTTTATTTAAATCTGCTTCTGAGTGGCAAGCTGATTTCAATCAAATGATCCATATCAATATTGTTTTAGCTTCTGCAGTAAATAATTTTAGAAACCAGAACTTCTATTAAGGAAAAAAACCTTATCGAAATTTGGAACTTAATTTTATAAAAATGATTACAATTGTCTCAGGATCTTTTTTTTTTTTCTCCCATACAGGAGTTTCGTTGTAGATGATCATTTATTGGTAGGATATTTTTTTTCTTTACTGACTCATGAGATTTAATTTTTTTTTTTTTCCAAAAAAAAAAAAAAAAAAAAAAAAAAAAGTAATTATGGAGATGAATTTATACTATATTCATGATGGCATCAAAGAACAAGCTTAAGTTTCATATCTTCATGAAAGTCTTACTCTCCAATGAATCTTTGCAAAATTGCAAATACTAACTGCATGTTATGCTTTCACCAATGATTGTTTGCTTAATGTTTTATAAACACCATTCTTAAAGCATTCTAAATAAACACCATTCTTAAAGCATTCTAAATAAACACCATTCTTAAAGCATTCTAAATAAACACCATTCTTAAAGCATTCTAAATAAACACCATTCTTAAAGCATTCTAAATAAACACCATTCTTAAAGCATTCTAAATAAAACACCATTCTTAAACACATTCTAAATAAACCATTCCATTCTTAAAACCATTCTAAATAAACACCATTCTTAAAGCATTCTAAATAAACACCATTCTTAAAGCATTCTAAATAAACACCATTCTTAAAGCATTCTAAATAAACACCATTCTTAAAGCATTCTAAATAAACACCATTCTTAAAGCATTCTAAATAAACACCATTCTTAAAGCATTCTAAATAAACACCATTCATTCTAAATAAAAAGCATTCTAAATAAACACCATTCTTAAAGCATTCTAAATAAACACCATTCTTAAAGCATTCTAAATAAACACCATTCTTAAAGCATTCTAAATAAACACCATTCTTAAAGCATTCTAAATAAACACCATTCTTAAAGCATTCTAAATAAACACCATTCTTAAAGCATTCTAAATAAACAACAATATGAAAGAACCCTCAATAAAGAAGTTACTAATTTGTATAAAAGTCAGTACAGATTAGTATAAGACAAAGTTCTCATTCTAAAACTGATCAGCCAATGAATTATACCTTTTTTTATCATTTAACCCAAAAGAAGACATTAATGACAAGGGGGGTTTACTGAGAGTGAAAGAGAATAAGATGTTAGGGAGGAGAAGGGACAATAAAACAACATATTTCAGGAAAACAAAAAGTGGCAATTGGTGCTGCATTTAAATTTGACTTTATAAGTGACAGGGAAGCAAGAAATCAAAAGGGAGTTCCTGAGGTGAGCAAAGGAACTATTAGAATAGAACATACAGTTGCATCTATCTAGTTCAACAGTGAGACCTTGTTACCAATCTAGTTGGTATGCTTAAATTCATGCATTTGAGGCACCAAAGAGGGGAGCTTACCAAAACAATTGCCAGGAAAATATTTGTATAAAAGAAAAAAAGGGGGAAGCCATGTCACTTAGGAGAGAAAGTGACTGACAAGCCTTTCTTTTAATTTTGTCTGATGATAGCAGAAAATTCAGCAAATCACTTCAGACAAGATTAATTTAAAGAGGACTAGAGGTAATGTTTGATTTTCTTTATATTGCAGTATATAAACACTGGAATTGTTTAAAATAGATTTAAACAGAGTGTGGAGGTTGGAGATCTTTGATAAGAGGGTGTTGAAAAGTTCTCAGTTCTAAGAAAATTCTGACCAAATGATCAAGTTTTTTTTTTTTTTTCAAGTGTTTAATCAAGAAGGTTTTTAGCACCCCCCTTGTATGAACTAAAATGGAAACCCTATCATAACATATTCTGTAATTACCCTGAATATAAGAGTCCTGCACAGATATTTTACTACCCACTCTCAAAGATTTTAATCATAATAAAAGTTGATACTTAAAAATATGAGCAGATCAGTTTTGATAATACATTTAGACAGAAAATGATATGTGGATAAAACCATAAAAAGTTTAGTCATTAGTGTTAGCACCTACAAAAAGGTCAGATTCCTACTTATTGACCAGTGGTTCCCAAACTAATAGTCACTTCCTAAATTAAATTCAACCCTCCTCAGGTTTGCAAAATGGTTTTTAAAAAAAAAAAAATAAAAAAATAAATAAATAATAATAATAATATCCAAATCCAAGCCACCTCTCTCACCTGTTGGAGAGACCACTCCCTGCTTGACCAAGGGTGTAGCTGTATTCACCACACTTGGCCAACTGCAGGTTGGTGAGACTATTTAACACATACTTGGGTTTTAAATTCAGAGTTGTCCTTCTAGACTGGTTGCCACCCAAGGATATAGGAATCAGTCTTGCTACCTACCCATAACTGGAGGGGATAAAAGATGGAGTCATACCTTTCCCAAAAATATTTGCATACAAGTGAATGTAACTAACTCCACTGGAATTCAAACTGCTCTCCGATTTCTCATTCAGAGCCACTATCCATTACACTGCCCACACATGACTTTTGCCATGATAGAAGTTTATTTTGGTTCTTTTTTTATATACCACAGAGGGACATAGTAATGTCCAACATTTCCCCCCACCCACTCACTCCCACCAACCACTATAAAGAAAGAGCCACCAGTTCCTGGAATGCTTTGTTTATAATTAATAAAATTGGGCTTATTTTTGCCACAAGCTGGTTGCCTTTTTGTATAAATATGCCTGTTCAGTTGTTCTAAAATCTGTACAAGTTTTCTATTTCAAAAGATAGACTATATAAATTCTTATTTTTAGTTGATACAATCTAGATAAAAAAAAAAAAAAAAAAAGTTGAACAGATGTTAAATCTTTAACACTCCTTATTGATATTACTTCCCCTTCAACTACATTCTTCTTCAAGGCCTCTCATTTGCTGTATCCTTGTTAATTTCACTTAAAGTTGTCTTCTGTTGCCATATGATACAATACAACTATGAAATTCAAACACACTATTGTTCATGAATTAAAGTCACCTTCAATGACAGGTGAAACTCTTTGTACAGTAAATGAAATTACATAAATAGTAATAAATGGTTAAATTGGGCTGCTACAAATTCTACAAAATATGTATCATCCATAAGAGCATTTTTTAAATTTTTTTTTTTTTTTTATTATTTCATTTTACATTTTGTAACTTAAAGATAAGGGTAGGTATTATACAGAATTATGGTACTGCTTTTTTAATTTCATTAGTCAAATAATTCTACTTGTATAAACACGCCTCCCATCTATTCTTTCTTTCACTTTGCAACCAAGTTAATCAAGCCAGACTTATCATTCATAGGCTAGGAAATTTGATAAATAGCATTTTTTTTTTTTTTTTTTTTTTTTAATTCTTCCCTGGTAAAGAGGTCACTCATGATAATCATGTGTCTTGATGTTTATGTGTACTCATGGTGTACACCAACCATTGCCTAATTTTACAATAAAAGTACTTGGGTCGTGTTACACAAGAACCCCCACTCTGAAAATAAGCTACTATCTTCAGGGTCATCATAGATTCCTGTAATAAGATTCGTTTAAAGCTGCATGCACACACATGAAAATTTAGGATAGGCCAAACACAAAAAAAAATTTGATCCAAAACAGAAAAGCTTCCTGGCTCCATTTTTATTTAGTAACAGATTTAGAAGTTTATTTCTGTCACATGTGGACTGACTTGCAGACATGAGCTTATGGACAAAGAATTTAATTCTCTTTATCAGCATATGTTAAAGTTTTTCCCCCCTAAATATATAAGGAGGGAAGAGCTGAAGAATTCTTGGCCTGATCCAATTCCCAAAATGAGTATTAATTGAAATAATGATTTTGGGGAAATAAGTATGAGAGAGAAGCTTTCAACACATTCATATATTACAAATAACTTTCAATAAGAAATTTGAGAGAGACAGACAGAGTGAGCAAGACCTAATTTGATATTTCCAGCAATAATCAGACAAAAGGAAAAGAAGCTGGTTAATCATAGCTCCAGGTATGCAGAATTAAAAATTTCACACAAGTTCTCAGTGGACTTTGTGGCTGAATTGATAATGGTACTGCATAAAAAAGTATGCATTTTATATATATATATATATATATATATATATATTGGTTGCATTTGGGCAGCAATTTTTCCTTTATACAAGTCCAGTTAAAAAACCGAGGAAAGTTCTTTGTCATCGATATTTGGGGGGGGACACAAACACAGACAGACAAAAAAAAAAAAAAAAAACATTGGCTTATAAAATTTCAAAGTGCACAGCCATCAGACAATTTACAATTCAAATTTTCAATAGAAGTCTGGAAAATGGCCCGAAATATAGAACAAGTAAAACTTTAAAAGAACTTTTGCATGCTAGTGTATCTTTGATAAAAGAAAGTTTTGAGTCAACTACAACTACACACAGGATTATACACCTTTATTTTATTAAGATGTTCAGATTTTTTAGCAGTATACTTTCATCAGTATTTTTCTGTGGACCTTGATAATTGCAAAATAAGTTGTGTTTTTGAAGCTAAAAAAACAAACATGCAAAACTGTTGAGCCAATGAAAAATCCAAAATGATATAAATCATAACATGCAACAGTTATGGCTAAAATTTCTGCTGAGAGTGTAGTATTTTTGCAAGGTCTTTTTCAGCATCACTCTGCTCAAGATGATCTATTAACAAAAACATAAAAACATAGTAACTTGTTTTCTGGCCCTCAAAGATCAGAAAACATACCAAGAAAACCATACTGATAATCATGCTCAATTTTGTAGAAAAATTAACAAAAGTAATTAATTTATTAAGGTGGCCAAAAGTTTTACACAACAGTGCTATATATATATATATATATATATATGCAACAACCAATATTTGTCGTTGTAAAGGATTTATTCACTAGAAATTTTTCCATTATTTTTCTAACAGGTTTTAATTGGCAGAGAAAGCTTACAACTTCACATTTATAAACAGTTGAGTGACTACCAAGCAATAGGCATTTTTTTCTTATGAGAAGAACATTTTCTTAGCTGAACTGCCGTATGGCATTAAAGGACTCCAACTGTCCTGCTAGTTACCCATAGCTGAAAGAAGAATTGGATTCATGACTTTCACAAGGGTATTAATGTGAATGTAAGATTGTTTTACATGCCAGTAACTACTATGCCACTACATACTCTAAAACTGCATAGTTTTTAGATATTAACTTAAAAATGATATTTCAGTATTTTGTTCTGTCAATAAAAAAAATACTGAATTAAAAATCATTTAAAACCTGTTTTTAATAATTTTTCAATCTTTAAAATTCAAAACTTATCTTGCACTTAAAACAAAAAAAATAAATTGCAATAAATTTAGGAATAGCCCATGAGGAAATGTATACCAGTACTTTTACCGTTAATATAAATTTTATCTCTTCAATTTCATACTTGAAAAACTATGTATACGATATGTGAGGAAGATTGCTTTTCAGAATTTGGCAGTTAAAAACCAATTTCCCAACATTTTTTTTTTTAAATGTTGAAAAATTGGTTTTTAACAACCATGAAATTGGTGTTAATCTCTGGATATTTTTTAATAATGATAATAATAAAAAGAAAAGAAGAGTAGGGGGAGAGAATCTTAAAATCTGAAGCAATTAAGTTTGTATGCTTTTATTAAATTTTAAAATGCTTAGCCAAGTCATTTACCTAATATCAAGAATCTCAGGATTTTCAAATGCATTATACAACTGCATATTTTATATATCTGAAGATTGCATTGCGCTACTAGTGAGGGATAATACATATTTATTAATATATATACTTAACAGCTCTGTTATATTACATCAAGTACTATTTTATAAAAATCCAGTACTCAATGTACAATGTGTGCGTATGTATACGTGGGAGAGATATATCTAAAAGGATAGCATGATTAAAGTACTGGTAGCTGCAAATTAGTCTATATTTGGCTCATCCTGAAACTTTTATCCTGCCTACCCACACAAGATTTATATTTAACTGAAGAATATATTTTACAGGCTTGAGTTTAGTTTTAGGGAACAGAAAACCAATGAATATTAAATGGCATTGAATGATTGTAAGGAACTTACAAAATTTCTGATTAAGCCTTATCTGAAAATCACAGATTAATGACAATGATCATATTTAGGGGTTTAAGATTTTTTTTTTTTACTTAAGTTGTTCTTTGATTCTCTTGAAGTAAAGTATTTTTTATTCAACACACCAGTAGCACAACTGAGTTTCATGCACAACACAATCTTCAGGTGCATAATTTAAATTTTAATTAAAATATCTGGTTAATGATAATAGGATTACTGGTTTTCATTCAATATTTTTTTAAAATTAAAAAAAAAAAAAAAAAAAAAAAAAAATACTTTGTATTTAAAATACATGGGATTTATATTTCATATTTAAAATAAACAGGGATTGATGCTATATTACAGTGAGCAATATTTTATTAACACCAGCACTTACATCTTATATATAACAATAAAATAAGAACTTGAATGATAAACAAGGAAAAAATCCTATGTAACATATTTCCTCCTTCAAAAGGACTTCAGAGTAAATTTTATTTACTGATGAAATCATATGTATAGGGGAGGAATAAAAACAAACAACCATCAGTTATAATTAAATATCAAGAGAAACACTGTAAATGCAAAGACACTTCACTTTAAATTTCTGTCATCTAATGTGTCTTGATCAGTCATGGACAAACTGCAGCCCGATTGGCTTTCTGAATGTCAGAGTTCCATGAGCAAAATAACATTTATTAAAATGTTTGTTTCCTAGCATTCTCACTTGTTCTCTCACACATTCTCATGCATAACCACATACAAAAACAATGATTAAATACAATATTTCATGAATTTTTTAACTTTTCACTGAAGGTGAGATTGTCAGCATTTTAAACCATCAGCAATTTTCACTAAGGAAGATCATACATGTAAACATCTTTTTGCCCCCCAGAACTGAATACATTTTTAAATATCTTCCAAAGAACAATTTTCTTATATTTTGAAGATTTAGGTACTTTTAATATTTAGGAATGTACACTAAAAGATAAATAGAACATGCCTTACATATTGTTGGTATTATTTGAAATTAGGGTGTTAGAGACAGAAAAAAAAAAGGGGGGGGAGACAAGATATGGCCAAAAATTGTATTAATTTGACTGAATTTTTTGCTGCAGAGCAGCAAAATCTACCTGATATAGGTCATTTTTAAAAAAAAAAAAGTATGGAGTTAAACATGTCTGCCACTTATAACATTCATTTCAACAAGATTATATATGACTTTGCCAGCAAGAAGTGACAGAAAAAAAAAAAAAAAAAAAACAACTGTCCAGAACTGATCATCTAAAAAGAAAGGTGTAGTGGGATTGGCAAATAGGATTTTACCTATTTGAATAGGTTGGTTATAGCATAAATAAAGTGTACAGTAAAAAAGTAGGAAGAGGTTGACTACTGATCAGGTGTTATAACACTATAAAGTATTAAAAAGGAGTTGATAAAAAATAAAAAAAATATTTTTATATATATATATATATATATAAACTTTACTAATAGTTAATAGTAAGTTAAAAGTTAAAGACGAAGTTAGAACAGTTCTGAAATCATGAGACTGTCTAAATTCAAACACCACCAATGGAAGAAGCATGTGAACCATAAGGGAGACTATGTTGAAAAATAATCCTCATTTGGTCACATTCCATAAGAGTATGTTGGTGAGCCAATGAACTTTTCAGCTGACTCCCATAAATGTTGTCAATGTGATAGGTATAAATTTTGTTCACTACATCTTGCCATTAAAAAAAAAAAAAAATTTTGTAAGTGAAATTATGTCAGGTGGAGGGAACAGTTTCCCTGAATCTTAACCATACAAGAAAATAAGAGTTGATATTTCATAAATCCTACAGGTTATATCAACAGTTAATACAAAGTGTTTAGAAAGTAAAAAGCAACTTCCAAGTCTCAAGTCAGTTGTACATTTATTCCAAAGTAATTTTAACTCTGAAACTGTTTGAAATATGGCCCAAGGTAATTATATATATATATATATATATATATATATATTAGGCATTGCCAGTGTTCACTCCCATTTTGGCAATCATGTTGGTGCATGAATCAGAATTCTTCCAAAAGATCCAAGGAAATGAAACCGGATACAGAAAAGGTTTCAATTTTGTTTTCCTCTTTGTGACTATGATAATCTTTTTTTTTTTTTTTAACCATCTGAGCATATCTGTAGTTATCATTCATTAGGCCACTTCACATGTATTTATTTTATCAATATTCTAAGTTGGTATTAAGTTAACTAATAGAGACCTTAGTGAGAAAACCTGAAACTTAGGAAAGAAGCAGTTCATTAAATAGCAGACAAGCTTTTTCTATCTTATAAAATTTCCTTTTGGCAGAATTGCTTATCTATATACGGTAAGCACAAGATAGTTTCAAAGGGATATCAGTGAAATTTTTTACTCCCTCTTAGTTTTGATAAGGATTTCACTTTCAACCACTTTCCCCACTGCTATAAAGTTGCCTCCCTGTGCCTTTTTTATAAATACTTTCATGCTAATTGTTTGGATGAGCTCCTTGCTATGGTACCTAGGCTTAATGAATTTAAGTACAGTATTAGAATTTGCTTGTGAAACTTTCAATTTCATGCTTTCCAGTCAACTTTAATCTTCAAAAATTTAAATGGAATGCCAATCGCTAACTACAGTCTTCCTGATTACTCTTTTGTTCTCACTCCTTAGTAATGTTTCCATCTAATTCTTCCACAACCAGTAACCCCTTGTGCCAAAGTAGCTTTACTGCTTTGTTTTTTTTTGGGGGGGGGGGACCCAAAACACACACAAAAAAAAAAAAATGGAATTTTTAAAAATACCACTGCTACATAGTAAGTCATTTAGTGTCCAAGATAAGTATGCAAATGTATTGACCATTATGAGATAGTAGCAGAAGTTAAGATTTCCAACATTATTCCATAATTCAAATCACATAGGATGGGTAGAGTATCTACTGTGGAGAGAACAGTGCAGACCAATTCACTAATACAGTGTAACCCGGATATAAGAGAAATTTTCACTGGTCCCAAATTAGAGCCTGTGTTAATGTATATAAAATAGACCCAACCCGGATATAAGAGAAACCCGGATATAAGAGAGATTTTCTCTGGTCCCAAATTAGAGCCTGTGTTAATGTATATATAAGAGAAACCCGGATATAAGAGAGATTTTCTCTGGTCCCAAATTAGAGCCTGTGTTAATGTATATAAAATAGACCCAACCCGGATAGAAGAGACTTCTTCTTCGGTCCTGACAACAGGGTTACACTGTATTATGAAATATCACTTTTCTTAAGCAAATGTCAACTTCTATTGCAAGCACACATTCGAAAATTTAGCTGGAGTGGGTCTTTTAAGTAAAGATACCAGACAAGAGGGAATTTAAAAAAAAAAAAAAAAAAAAAAAAAAAAATTAAAAAAAAATTCTCTCAGTGAAAAGATTGGTAAATTTCTGGTTTTGGCTGTCAGCTGCTTTACAAGATTATGATCAGTGTTAAAAGAACTCAAAATGGTTAAAAACATTAAGAATCTATAACAGAAGATTAGTGATGAGAAATCTATGATTCAACAGTTAATTATAGAAGTTATGCAAATTTAACTGTTTCACTTTTGAAAGATTTGCTTAAACTGAATTTTAAGCTTGAATGTATTTTATGAATCAACAAATTTTGAGAAGTGGGGAGAAAAAAATAAAAAACAATATCAGGTCAAATTTCTTAAAGTGGATCAAACCAAGAACTTTTCAACATTTCCTCATAATACTGTGTGTGTGTGTGTGTGTGTGTGTGTGTATATATATATATATATATGTATATATGAGAGAGTATCTGATACTCTAGTATATATTATATACACAAATAGCTATCGATACACTTGTTCTTTTACAAGACAAATGACCAAAAAAAATTCAGCCATACTGACTTTCCTGTCTCATTAAATCCATACCTTTCTAAGGAGCAAATTTGTTACTATTTCTATGTAATTTTGGGACTTATAACAATTTTGACTCTTGAACTTGCAGTTCCTCCAAAATGCCATGTTCCTTCAGAAGATAAGCAATGATGGTTCTCAGCTTCCTTCACTTTTAATATCTAAACTCTGCATTGCTGACTTGTGAAAGTGTAGTAGTCTCTTGCTGCCTTTAATTTTCCATTCAGAATTGCTCTTTCCTAGTCTGGTTGTTAATTAAGTCCAGTTTACTTAACCCACAGTTTAAAGGGAAGAGATGGATTGAAGTCTTGCTCCAAAAGGTATTTGTGCAAAGTGAACAAATTGTCCCAGCCAGAATTCAATTTGGATCAGCAACTCCACTTTCCACTTATCTAACACCTTAACAGGCACCAAAATTAAAAAATTAACAGCAAATTGCTGAAAAAAATAGTTCCTGATCCATACTTGATAACATCATGAGCAAACTGTACAGCGCTTTTAATTGGTAAATATGATAAGGAAATAATTTTGGCTTCAAGGAAATTGACCTATAAGCTTTCAAAGCTGCAACAGAAATTCAATTAACAAAACAAAAAGTCACCTTTGCAGTTATAAATTAACTGCTCAAGGATTTGTTTTGAATACTTTTATCACTTCCTAAAAATCATGTTTTGCTGCAGGCAGATGTTTACAAATACCATTAAAACAACAATGGTAGCTACAGAAAATAAGATCTGTGTATAGAGAATATTCTGAAAAGATTTTCATTCTTCGAAAGTGATGTGCAAAAGAAAGACAAGAAAATGACAGCTGCTCAAAGACAACTCAATCTTAGGAGAAAAAAAAAAAAAACCTGAAATGTTTACTGTTTCAGATTACATAAAACTGATACACACTATATATCCGAGATATATATATTAGATTGTGTGTGTGTGTGTGTGTGTGTGTGTATATATATATATATATATATACACACACACACAAATATTTGATTACATATAGATAGCATTACAGAATTTTTTTTTTTTTTTTTTTTATATGAATACATTGTGGAAAGAACTTGACAATTAAAAATCTGAATAGTATAAAACCAAGAAGAAAACATTTGCAAAATAGTATGCGAGGTTACATGAGTCAGATGGTAGAGAAATTGGTTTGGTGCCAATTCTTAGATATTTTCAGACATTTTACAGGTGGTAGGTAATCATA